>DVZL01006372.1:0-11414 GCA_018236625.1 Lasaia peninsularis | reverse complement strand
AGTATATCCACGACTCGTAAGTCCAGTAGATATACTAGAACACACCCACGATTAGCCAAGGTACTAGGGCCCTGATGAGATAGGTAGCAAGTCTATCGCAACTTCGGGACACATTAATCTCGGGCAGTGTGATGTTTACTCAGAAAAATCTGAAAAAATTTAAGAAAAGTTGCCCGACCTGGAAATTAAACCCGAGACCCTACGTGGCAAACGGTTTTAGCAGGCGACACATATACCGTTACACCACAGAGGGCACAAAAATTGAAACAAAACAAAATTATACGTAAGTCTAGTGATTCACAAGTTACCATTCTTGGCATCAGATCTGTCGGCTTGTCTTTCAATCCTACACAAAAGCACAAACTACTAATATTTAGTTAAAGGTTATATGCAAACGAAAAAGTCACAATTCCATCCGGCCCAATGACGACAAATTTAAAACACATTCCCGGTCCGAGGCTCCACATCCACATCAAGATTCCTTGTCTTTCGAACTTTTCCAATCATTTCACGTTCATATTTCCCCAACGATGCGGGAAGATATGCAGACTATTCTCAATTTGGATCAATATGTCCCTCACATGAACCCCGAATATTTGATTCTTCAATTTTTCTATTCATTTATTCCACACGTCAACACCAGCAAAATGTAAAAAATTGGGAAAAAGCGAATGTCATTCAAGCTTAGTGGGTTCCGTGGTTGTTTTATGAATTCAAGCTGGCGGTGGTTAGAATATTTGCTACTGTGCCGTACTGTCCGTGTTTTTGAGTGAGTCGTAAGTCTGCAACCCACAGTTTATTTGACATCTGTACAGCCTTTCAAGAAATTGGCCGGAACAATAATGCAAACAGAAATAGTAAAAAAATATTATTTTTTTGCATCTCTACTGTTTTTTAAATATTGTAATTTTTAAGTTACTATTTAATATTATCAATATATAATATGGAATATTATCTAATCTCGAACTATATTTGATTAACGAATTACAAACGCATAACTGGCCAGTATTTTCCATATTATGTACTAGTCCGCCCTCGACTTCACCCGCGTGAATTTTTTTAATAACATAGACAATTTTCAAAGAGGATATTTTGTTCGACTTACAGTATTTATTGCGTAAAAATATACCTTCTTTTTAATGTAGTCGGATAGAAAGTTGCCTATGTATTTCCTCAAGGTCTATCTCTGTACTAAAATTTATTAAAATCGGTTAAGTGGTTTAGGCGTGAAAGCGTAACAGACAGACAGATAGACGGACATAGTTACTTTCGCATTTATAATATTAGTAGGGATTTCAAATTTGATGTAGAAAATACAGTTAAATATAAATATAAACATATTGACTATAAATATTGCTATAACTGCATGTGTAGTAGTAGTAGTATAGGTATGTTATCTGTCACGAGAGCGTATAAATTATACAAACAAATGTTCAGAAGTTCCCAACATTTGGGTCAAAGGAAAAAAGTATTAATTATTTTTTTAAATATTTATTAAATTATTAGTAGTAAAGGAATTGCTGCAAGCATCCATAGAAAAATACGAATAGAAATAAAAATAATAATGATGTTATTATTATTCATCCATTCCATTATACACAAATACACAATATCAGATAGCAAAAACGATAAAATTAAGGCAATAATTAACAAAACTAAGAAATTTATACAGTGGCAATTTTTTTTAGCCAAAAAAAATTGCCACTATATAAATTATATTTCGGTACATTGTGAAACGTAGTTGTGGCTTTGATAGCTCTTAATACTCTGCTCTGCTTTAATAATAGGTACTCTGCTGTGAAAATAATTAAAAACAATTCTTGTGGTGTCGACATCAGTTAACTGCCTCATTTTTTTGACAGCAAAAACTGCTAAACCCAAACTGATTGCTAGTTTATCAATGTGTGGGCCCCACTGTAACTTTTTATCGATAACAATTCCTAGGAATCTCGTGGAATCTACTAGGTCCAGTTTGTTCCCGTTGAGTTGTATATTGGAGTCTATTTGCCTCTCATTATGTATTGAAAATTTTACACTTTGTTTTGTCTTTCATTTAAAAAAAGATTATTTACGTCATCCAAACCAGTGCACAACTTTGGAAACTCTCCAGTCAATCAGTCCAGACTTAGATTTCTGTGGCCAAATGGTGTTGACATTTTTTTTTAGTTCACTGTATATTCTTAGTTTGGTATAAAAATCATAATGTGGTTCACATAATACTGAGTAATTTGAACGGTTTTCAAATAAGGTCGTCTTAACATACAAATGATAAAAAAAACACAATAAATCCATATGCTTTGTTATTACGCCTTTTGACCACAGAATCTTATAAAAATCGCATATTTTTTGAAGGAATAGGATAGTGAAAAAGATGTTGTAATGTGCACGTCTACCTGCTGTCCTACCCTACCCTCCACATCGGAACACGACAATATTGCAAAGGCAATAGGAGTAAGCATAGCACTTTACCACCAGTAGTATTGGTAGTGACCTATTTAACCTATGCTAGCCTTTCACAGGCAAGGTAGTCTATTCTACACAAACCTGGACCACCATGGAGGAAAAGTTAAAAGTGTATGTACTTACTTAAAAGCACTGGTGTCTCAAAAGTAAAAGATAAATTATTAAGGTATCATGCTTAATGTTATTATAATGAAATTTGAACTAAAACTATAGTAGTTGTCTAGTAGAGATCATACTTATTTTTGTTTCATGATTAAAATATTGATAATTTGATAAATAATTAAAAAGGCTTGGGTCTCTAAAACTAAAATCGATAGACACTTGCAATATATGTAAGTTAACATATTATATTGATTGATCTGATCGAATTGCACTATGTTAAATATGTATTAATTTTTAAACATTTTTCGGGCCTTGAATATTTTTATATATTTTTTTGTGCTATCATGTAATACAGCTTTTGTATTATTTTGAATGTACCCATTTATCATGGGATATTACAGATAGGTGCCATTTTTGTATGATGCAAGTGAAGTATATATATTGTATGTAGTATAAAAGATGTAGTGTGGTGATGGAAAGAAATCCAATAATATTTCCATAAAAAGTGTTGTATTTGGTTTTACTAATTTGTGGATTTTTATGTAAATAATTTTGTTGCAGGTCCTCCGCCAGGCCTAAAACCCGGAATCGATGGTCCGCCTGGCAGTGTAAGTTTAGGTCCTATTTCTTTGATAACAATATAAGGGTCTCCTGATGGTAAGAAGCAACCGTGGCCTATAGATACCATAGATGTATAGTTGCGCCGCTGCCCTGTGTTTGGTCTGTTAGACCTTATGTACAAGTACTGTCGGCTACCGTACGCTCTAGACTGGAACACGACTATGTCATTATGGCGGCAGAAATAAGGTGGCGGTGGATCCCTAACCGAGCTAGTTGCTGCACAGCACTCTACCACCGGTGGTCGAGTTGGTAGTGACTTAGTTAACTTATGCTCGCTTCTTACAAGCTGCAGTTGGTCTAATCTATACAGAAGACCTGGACTTTTTTAATTTTTATATCATTTTTAAGATTTTTTATTCTATTAAAGATACACCAAAAACACTAAAAAGAAAAAAATATTTTTATTAACTTTTATTCTGCTTATTAATTTGACGATTTCTATGTATTACAAAAATAACAAGCCAATAAAGATTACTCAAATAAAAATTCAATTCAATTTTTTGTATAGACTTATGTTGTCGTTGATTTGTAGATTCCAAGAATTGATGAGCAGCGAGCCAGCACTCCAACTATTGATGAAAGACGAGATCCGTTATCTTCACAGGTAAAGTATATAAATACGTTGTTTTTAACAATAATTATCAGTGCTCACATACGGTGCAGAAGTCTAGACTTGAAGTAAGTCAGCTCTCAACTGACCGCGTTACTGGCAGGTAGATATATCTCATATTCAAAGTTTTAAGTAATAATCCATGACTCGTGACACAAACAGTATAAAATAGTCACAGATACCAAAGAAGATATTGAGATGGAATATAAACCAAAACCATTCCAATCTGAAACCACAATCGTCTCGCTTTACTCATGCTTACTGCTTTATTTGTTCCGTGGGTTTGCATACTTCAGAAATATTGGCATTGAAATGCCATAATTACCAAATAAAATGGGGTCACTCGCAGAAACCGCTGGTATGATAGTCCACGGGCTCAAACATTTGTGCGTAGACTCTTTCTTTAAGGAGAAAAGCCTTGATGTGATAATAAATAACTATAGACCACGCCTTAACATCTTATTTGGGTAATTCTTACAACCGTGTTGTGACATAGACACAGCCGGAGACGTAAATCACCCAAAGGGAGAGACAGTGCCCCCTCCCCGCACCCTTTGACCCGGATGACCCCCAATACGGGCCCCAGATTACAATTGAATTCACAACCATCATTATCACATCGGCCTCCATTAGTCACTTGTCTGAACACTGTGTGATTTGTACTAGGCCTATCTGAAAAACTCATTGGTTTTATTGGTTATATACCAGCGCAGCAACGATATACGAACCGCTAACGGTGGTCACTTACCATCAGCTGATCCACTTGCCCGTTTGTCTCCCCTTCTATAATTAAATATTATAAATAAAAAACCCTTACACTACACGTCACTTGCACTCCTGTGAAACTGTTGCGTATCTGTAGTCTGTACAGAGTACAACAACTTTTCTTTGCTCAGGACTTATATATTTTTTTATTTAGTAGTGATAAAATTTAAGCTTTTACTAATCAAATGAGAATATACAAATTCTATCTAGAATAAAAAGAATGCGATTAATACTATTTATTTATTTGTAACACATATCACTGAAAATAAATTAATCTTTATTTTGTTTCAGATGATGTATAATCGCGGACCACCACCGTCTTTCGTACCGGGAGTACCGCCACCGAATTTTAATTCTAAGTAAGGTTCTACGTGAATTTACCAAAACTGATCCATCAAAAGTTATTCATCAAGTTTGTCCATTTTTCCACAAACCACCCAGTTTTTCACAATTTAATTTAGGCATTTTAAACTAATTTAAAATATTTTATTTTGTAATAAATTTGTTCCAGTCCCCCCCCTGGCTACGGACGAAGGCCCCCTCCATCATTCGACCGATATGCGCGCGCGCAGCCCCCGCCTCCGGGCATCAAGGATTCACCCAACGGGTAAGGAATATCTTCAACATAAAGCTGATTCACCAACTAGATTTTAAAATATATATTAATTAATTATCTAGTTTATTGGTAACTACATTCTAGAGATTTCTATTTTATGTTCACTTTGTATTTATATCAATTTATTTATTTTAGTTAATTTAATTGGATTACTAAAACAGGAGAAAGGTAGAACCTGCTTTTAAATTTTGAAATTACAATATTATAATATAATCGAATAATACATATTCCAATAACCTTTAATAATAGTAACTCAATCTTTAAAATTTGAAATTTTTTAATAGTAAACATATCCAACCATGTCTATATTATTTATTATAATAATTTATAAAAGTTATTTTGTCATTAAACATCAATTCCAAAAAAATATTTAAATACTAATTGTTATATCTAACCCACAGTTTTTTTTATTAAAATTATCTTTTACTAAGTAAACATATCACTCAAATTGCTTTTTTAAATTTAATCATTTGAAGACTTCAACTTTCTACTTGTCGGACTGATATTTTAAGAGTTTGAGATATGGCTAAAATTGTATTTACAGATGGAGGCTTTTTGGCGCTTTTAAATCAGTTTTCGCACAATACGTCTCTAAAGTAGGCTTTACTGTCGTAGGCACGAGGATCCCTTGGAGGCATTCAACAGAATGATTCGCGAAAAAGAAATGCGCGCCAAGCGGCGCGAGGAGGAGCGTCGCCGCGCGCACTCCGGCTCGCGCAGCGTTTCGCGCTCGCGCACGTCCCGCTCGCCGCACCGCTCGCCGCACCGTTCGCCACTCCGCTCGCCGCTCCGTTCGCCGCCGCGCTCGCCGCGCTCCGTGCGTTCGCCGCGCTCCCCTCGCTCGCCCCGATCCCCGCGCTCTCCCCGCCCACGCCCGCGTTCTCCTTCTAATAGGCTCCGGTACTCTAGGTTCGTTTACAATTTCTTTACTTGCTAAAACTATTATATCTAGATATGTATATAATTTTTTCTGTACACATTATAATGTAATCGATTAATGTATTTGCATGAAATTTTATAAAATTTGCATGATTTTACTTCGCAGTGTCATTGTGTGTTTGATTTATATTTGTTTTATAGATCAAGATCGCTTTCGCGCGGTCGAGTTCGTCGTTCGCCATGGTCACCAAGACGCCGCCGCACTAGGGAGAGAACACTTTCACTTACGCGGTAGGTTTGACCATTTTCGCCGTTTTAGCTTTATTATACTAAGCATATTTTTTCAATGAAATATCTTTAAATAAATTATCGGTCGCTTTATACAAATCATCCATACGATGTGAGTCATAAATTGTTTGTGATAATAATCATCCCCATAAATGCATCTAAAAAAACAACTTTATGCATAGAAAGTTTCAACATATTTGTTGCTGTGTCAATTGTAGTTACTGTCTCTTACATTGTTGGTCCTTCGAGCCCGATATGATCTAATAAACTAACGTTTTAGTAAGCGGCTTGTCCTGTGGTAGGTCCCCGTCTCCGCGGCGGCGGCACCGCTCGCCGTTGCGGTACCGGTCGCCGCTGCGCTCGCCGCTGCGTTCACCGCCGCGCTCGCCGATTCGCTCGCCGGTGCGCTCGCCGGTCCGCTCGCCGCTGCGTTCGCCGCCGCGCTCCCTTCCGCGCTCGCCGCTGCGGCCGCTGATGGCTCTGTCGCCGGCCCGCTCCCCGATACGTGGTCCACTTCGATCGCCACCGAGAAATGCATCGCCTCACAGGTATTACGTCTAGGCAAGCTTTGTTAAATAGTTTTTGTACATTTTTTTAAATGTATCAGTTAAAACTAATGCAACTGAATTCAGAGTCTCTTTAATTTATTGAAAATAGTATTGTAATTTTGTTTTGTTGGCAAATCCATGATAAGGTAAAGTGAAATAATTATTGATTTATTTAATATACTTCTATAAATTATGAAATTATTTTCTCGCAATTTTTTTAAAAGTATTTGAACACTTTTTTTATATAATTTTTTTTAAGTTACCTGGGCTACAATCTTTATTTCCTAAAAATATATAAATATCTTTACGATAAGTCTCTTCGAAGTAGGCAGGGAGTATTTAGTGCTAAATATCAGGGTTCCTACATATTTGCCTACCATTCTTAAAAAAAAATTCCTTATAATTTATGAAAATTTGTCCAAAGCATGGGAAAAATGCTAAAATTTCATAACTCTATTTCAGATATGCCGGAGTGTATGACGAATTGTTATCGCCACCCCGCCGTAGCGTTGAGCCGCCGTTCGGAGCCAGGTACGATTGTAACAGTTTAACTAGTGTCACCTGCCCTAAACCACCGCGTAAAACTATCCGCTCGTACATTCATATTTTCGCTTTGCCAAACGGATTGAACCTGTGTATGCGTTAAGTGTATGGAATCGTCATTACTGCGTTATTATTTTTACCATTTTTACAATTAGGAGAATGTTTACGTATCGTGAAGTGTATTGCTATGAGCGAAGAAAAGTATTGGCGTATCATCGTGATGTTTTACGTCGCAGCCGACGAAGCCTACACCCAGTTCCTGCTTGTTCGTCTCAGCTCAGCGTCTCTGCATATTTATTCGTCTCGTCGTAAACATGATTTATTCATGAAGCTCTAGTCTTAGATATACAGTATTATTAAAATATACTTTTAGGAGATTGTTCATAAGAAATGTAATAACTTACAGAAAAATACAAAATTAGACATAATTTCAATTTCGTGACGGTTAAATTACGCCAAGATGATGGGTGTCTACAGATTTCTTTTTTTATCTTCATCAATAATATTGTTTATAATTGCATTGTGTAATATTAAATTCGCAAGTGTTACATTAAATGAAATTCAAAATTCAATCCTTTATTTTAAGAAATAATATTTTTCGCTCGTTGTATGTAGAAATAATACAATGTAAGCACACTACGCATAGGATTGGGAACATTATTATAAAAAAAAATTACGATCACCAACTGCGTGCGTACATTTTGCGTGCGCGAATTTGTGTGTGCGCAAAATTGTACATGCGTCGTGCTTGCTACGTTTTTAGCCTTAGCCTTTTAGTCAGTTCACATTTTGTCTTTGTTTAGTAACCAAATAAGAAAAAAATACCATATAATAATGGACATTAAGTGTTATTGGTCTCGGTGATATGGCGACTTACCAGCCATGTGATCGCAAAAGTCACTCTCGTGTGTATTCTATTAAAATTAAATATAACAAGTTTGAAAAATTAAAGTTGAGCTCTAATAATTATTGTAATATTCATATTATAAACTGTCCTAGCGAACTTCTTACCGTCCGCACTTACGGGGTATAAGAAATAGATAAATCTTAGACCCACCGAGTGTTCATATAAAGTATCATAAAAATCGGTTCAGTCGTTTTGGAGAAGTATGACATATACAACGTGTAACATAATAAGTGGAAGAATCCAAAATAATATATTCAGAATCGTTTACTGAATCCATTTAAGTGGTTTTTAATATGTGTTAATTTTTGACAAAAATATGTTGAACATGACACGAATTATGGCCGACTCCGTAAAAAAATCTTAAATTTAGAAACATTAAACTTAAAGTCAATTATATAAAACTCATAATTGAATTATCGCATTGTCTACGACCGCAACACGCGTTTGTAAATAATACGTAATTTTTAACAATATTACACGTGCATTGTCCTTGGAAACTAATATCCCCCTTTACCCCTCGTATTGAAGGCCGGAACACATTCTTTCAACACGATAAGTTACGCCGACGCCGCGGCGGCCCGCGTGCCGGTGTTATTACCGATAATAGTTTTCGTAATTGGCATTTTCTTAAAGTTTCTTGCGTAAATTACAGTACACCAATATTCAGTATATGGAGTTGGTGAGGACATTGGCAAGATGTGGTGATAACGTACAGTTAGCCGCGAGTTTAACAAACTTCATATTTTGTACTTACTAATACTAATCAGCTGGTGTTAAATTATTGCATCGTGCAAAAAGAAACACAGTGATTGTGATATTAAAGTGCATATTTTGAAAATAATTTAATATCAGTCATCTGCTCGTTATCAATGATCTGTGTGAGTGAGACAAACAAGACTCGAGCATGTTTTTCTACTTACGTAGTTGAATGCATGCATTAGTATGACCATGCATTTTGTATTTTGGTAAGACAATTTGATTTCTTAAAAAAATATGTATATGTGTTTAAAATTACTTAAATGTAACTTTATATTGTACTGGTGGTGGATTCTTGCGCTTATTATGTTTCACGTTGTATGTACCTCATTTTGAACCTGTAATGCTATGATACACTAGCGTAAATATGATATAAACAAATAAATGTATAAAATATTGTTTTATATAGCTTTAACAAATTTTTTCTAATCATAACATAATTTAGATAACATATTATAGATATTCTCGATTATTTCTATTTCATTTGACAGTCACTAATGTCACAAGCACAGAACTGTAAACTATTCATTTGATGTTTATAATAATTAAACATCTATTTGTTAAATCAAATTTCAGTCTAGCCTTATTTAACAAACTATAGTTACCAATGTATCTAATTTTTTTTCAATTTTCTTCAGTTTTGTGATATTGAGGTTGCACTGTGCTGTGTTTTCTTTTTTAACATGCTTGGAAAAGCATTATCAAATGAATGAATGGAATGATTTCTGTAATATTCAGAAACCTTCGATGTTTACCACCTTTTTCTGTTAGTCTAATTTTTCGGATTTAGATTAAAAAGTATAATTGTTACTGTCTTTTTTATTATTATATTTTAGTATACTTAGTCATAAATAGTATTACAAGAAATTATCTTTTTTTCTTCTATAACATAATTATTTTTTTAAAATTTCTGGACAAATTACAACTTGTTCTAACCCCGAAGTAAGCAAATTATATGTTTGTGTTATGGGTGTTAGACAACAATACTATTTATTACTTTATTGTGATTTAGTGAGGTTACTTTATAAATTACTAGCTGACCCGGCGAACTTCGTAGCGCCCGTGAAAAATAGATGTTGGCCGATTCTCAAACCTACTCAATATGCTCACAAAATTTCATGAGAATCGGTCAAGCCGTTTTGGAAAAGTACGGGAACGAACGTTGTGACACGAGAATTGGGTATTTAAGATAATACTGTTAAACTCAGTTATTATGATATAATTGACATAAATGATCATTTAAACTGTTCTCTGTTTACTTTAATACAATTATTTAAATGTTAATCCCAGTGTTCTTTGGAAAGCCACTTTCTCTATAAGAAAATACTTAACTGACAGTTTTACGAATTGTTTTAGGACCTACGAATTCGAGCATTTTATTCATATTATTTTAAAATTTCTATACAAATTCGGTTCTGTTTGTCACACCACTCTAATTATCACAAATATTTTAACACCGATCTAAAAACAAAATGAAATCAATTCTAAATTTAAGTGTGCTATTAAATACCTTTTTCTTTACCCATATGAGTGTTTATGGCTTAACTATATGTAACTTAGGACAATGTTATAGTGCAAATGTATATGAACGGACTAATTCTTGTCGCTAAGCATTTGGATAATGGAATGAATGGATAATAATGTTTTTGTACATTTTGTAAGTATATTTCATATTTTCAGGTTATTATTAAAATCACCGAACAATATTAAGAGAGCACGTATTTACTCAAAATACTAATTGCAATACTGCAATTTTAATTAAATTTTAATCGTATTCTCTGGATTAATTTGTTTGAAGTACATAATAATAGGAGCGATGATGAAATGAATTACGTTCATGTATGTCTTAGATCTAAGGATATTTGGTTATTTTCATTTATCTTACACCTGTTTTTCTCTTCATTGCAGCTATACTACGAATTTGTTTTATTTGTAGTAAGCTTACAGTAGCAGTAAATATCATGACCATAATATGATTTATTTAGTGTATAATAATTTTAGGGATTAGTGACTAAGATTATGTAAACATGACAAGTAAATATACATTCAAATATAAGATTTTTGGCAGATATTATATACTTGTTTACATATGCTGTTTAATTGAGTTTGTAATAAAATCGGGATTACGTCACGTTACATAAAATTGAGATCGTGAACGTAATGAACTATTTACACAATTCTACATCGTTATTACAGAAATAATTAGTGTAGGACAGTCTTGGAAATCTATTATGTGATTTAATAAATACACTTCTTCTCGAATTACACTTTATATTCTGTTAAATAATACAATGCGTTTTATGGTTTTTCCCTTTG
>DVZL01006371.1:0-11414 GCA_018236625.1 Lasaia peninsularis | reverse complement strand
TTACATCCAAGGCACAGCCTCTTCAAAAAAGCTTATTTCAGTGCGAATGTACGAGAGAGTACGGAGTTTAAATAAACAATTAATAAACACCCCGGACTTCAAAAGTTTTAAAACAATTTTTCATTGCGTTTTTTCCATTCATTCACACTCGTTCAACTAAACAGAGTTCTGAATGCGCCTGGGATTTGACAAACTTTTTAGGGTTCTTTGTAAGCGCGCTGATTTTATTAATTATCCTGATACAACATTTTGTTTCATTTGTTTGTTACAACATGTATACTCAGTAGAGTGCGACTGAATAGGTAAAAAATTAAAAAATAATAAAAAAATGTTAAAGGAAACATTAAAAATGTCAATGGCGAGTTGAGAACATAAAACGTTATTTTCTAATCTATCAATAAACTTTCAAACTAGTTTAAACTTTAAGATATGGTTTTGAGATTAATAATATTATTATTTATTTTATTTGAACAATGTATGAAAACTCACAGCATATAAATTTCATATATCATATAATATGAAACAATATTATATAATAATAAAAAGGCCAATTACAAGTTTTCACTTATAGATAAGTCGGATTAGTTTGTTTAATCGTACGAAAATAGCAAACGAGTAACAAACAACTAATTACATAAATATATTTTTTATGCAATTGGGTAAAAAGAAATTTTGAGTCAACATTTCTTTTAGCTTGTTAACAGAGATATTAAATAAGTCAAAATCAAATTATTTACACTCTAAATTGAAAGATCGATATGCTCTAATTAAATATGATTTACCTACCTGTGAACAGCTTTCGTTTCCGGGTAATGCAATGAATTATGTCTTCTTAAAAATGCGGATGGTTTACGAAGACCTATCTGACGAAGCCACTCAGGCGCATGCGCCTGATGCATGTATACATGATTTTAGAAATACTAAATCGGCTTTTTTTCTTCGCTGATAAATCTTACCTGGATATGAAATCTTTTGCAAATCAGTTCATAAGTAGGCAGATATTCTTTATTTTATTATTTATTTTTTATACGACATTAAAAATGAAGAACTCTTTTTATTTTTTTTTATTTCTATCAGACTGTCTGTATCCTGATCGCGCTTCACGTTAAAACTACTGAATCGATCGTTGTGAAATTTGGCAACCGTAGTCTATGTTTCGAGGGAGACTCTTTTTTATCCCATTTACTTAAGAGGACTTACATTTTCCGTGGGTAGAGGGGGCAAAGCCAAAGTCCGATTTCATTAATTTGTGTAATTTGTCCAGTAATATTTATTATTTTTATAATTATTCATCATGTAGTTCTTTCAGAAATTACAGCCAAATCAATTCTCACTACTAACGGTCTATGACCATCATAAAATAAAACTTTTGAACGTATCTAGTAATATAACGTATAAGGTGTAAAATTAAAATATTATACTGACTAATGGATTTTGTCAAGGGAGTTATGTATAACCATTATAAAATAGGAAATTGGTGATTTGATTGTGTAATCTAAGACTATCGCTCGACGACAGCATTCTACTCGATAGTTACACAAACGACGTTGCCGAGGTGCCAACCAAGTCGCCAGCTAAAGTTACTATAATACAAAGTCTGTTCCGGAGGGTAGCTGGTAGACTTTTGCATGAGGCTCAACTCTCTGGCCACAAGACAACGCTACACTTATAACATGACAAAATTGTAGCTCAAAAGTGTTAACCGCCTATCGGTTCAACGTTGTTTATTACTTACAAAAAATATAATTGTTTATCTCTTTTTGTCCCTACTAATATTGTTAATTCGAAAGTAACTCTGTCTGTCTGTCCGTCTGTTACGTTTTAACGCCTAAACCACAGACCTGATTTTGGGGAAATTTGGTACAGATATAGAGTTGACTTTGAGGAAGAACATTAAAACGAAGATATGTTTTTATGCAACGGTATTTATTATAAACCGGAAAATGTTTGTCCCTCGGAAGTTGTGAAGTGAAGCCGCAGTTAGTAAGTAATATAGATATTTAGACCAGTTATTTCTATTTATCCGGAACCATTCGTAATATTTTATTCTTCATTAATGGTTTACCATAACGTATGGTTTATAGCGATATGTAAAAAATAAAGTTGGCCATTCATCGTGCACTTTCTATAATCGATCGTTCTCGGGCTTTATAAATACTCTTTGATGGATATGTAGCGTGAATGGTTGGCTTTTATGTGGAATTACTCGTATTATATGTATAGCTGTTCGCTAATGGGTAGACTGGGAAACTCATTTTGTTAGAAAAAAAGCCTAATGACATAACTGATCTGATAGTGAAAGATAGAAGAGTTGCAGGAGACTGGATCACAAGCAGAAGGTATTTTCCCTTGTGTTGATCCGGATCCTCTGTGTAGAATAGACCATCTGGTAAAAAGACTAGGCAGCTCAGCTCGTAAGAGGCGAGCATACGTGGGTCATTTCAAACATGACCACTGGTGGTAGAGTGCTGTGCAGCAAGTCGTTCAGAGATTGTAAGATAACTAGCAAATCAGGTCTTATAGCCCGACCACGACATGGCAACGCATTGATAATGGTGTTTTTTTATGATATTGGAAGGCAAACAAGCAGACGGATTTCCTGATGGTAAGAAATACATATTTGGAAATGGTGCATTGCCAACCTGAGGCTGGCATGGTTACCCTCTTACGTAAATAGGTTTACCAGCTACCCTATTCTCTAAACCAGGACAAGACAATGGCGAGCACTGACGTTATTGTGTCTGGAATAGGTAAGGCGGTGGTATGAATCCGGACAAGTCGTTGCTAGACTCTAACACCTAGTCAATGACACGGTGTTAGTGATAATAGACCCTGTACCCGCCTCTTACGAGCTGCCTGGGTGGAAGGCAGTTGGCCTGTTCTACAACGAAGCTCGGACCGACACGGACGGCTACGGTTGTCTCTTACTATCAGGAGAGCTGTTTGCTTGTTCGCTGTCTTCTCATAAAACAGAAGGATTACGTGACCATATTATTTATTTCTCAGCTCATCAGCAGGTCAGCTACAATAACGCCAATTTTTTTCCAAAACCGAGATGTAAAGACAATTGTTAATTGTTTAGCGGTAATCTTAGCCTCCATGATATAACAGTAGCGATCACTGAAGTTACGGCTATTTCTGCTGATGAGTAAGGCGGTAAAATCAATGTTTAGAGTACCTAGGTGTATCTACGTTTAGTTTAGTCTCGCTAAAACTCGAGAAAAGCTACGGCGATTTGACTAATTTGGAGTTCGAATTATTTGTTAAAGTTCAGGGAAGGTTTTAAAAGTAAATATAAAAAATAGAAAGGATTTATTAAAAATACAATTTCGTTTGCATTAGAAACGATTGCTGCCTGACGAACATTTAATATTCGTTCTGTAATACAGAAATCAATTAAATTTAAAAGTCGGTAAGAAATAAAATTAAATTAATAAATACTTTTATTTTTTTAATTCTAAGTGCAGGCGATATGAAGTTCCCCGACACAACTCGGGTACATAGCCGCGGGATAATAAAAATATAGTTTCAAAATAACGAACTCATAGTTCACGAAATATACGTATCGGAACAAGCTATTTGTGAGAAACATATTATGATACTTTTAACTTATAGGCACAAAATAAAGAAAAACGTCGCAATTTAAATGGTCAAACAAAATGTCGTCCATAGGGAGTACTGGAAACTGCACTCTACATAGAGAAGCTCTTGAATAAATGATTGTTCGGCCATCGATCTGGAATATGGACATGGACTCTAGATAACCGAAATAAGTTTTGCTGAAACCAAATGGAGTCATCATACTACAACTCTGACGAATAAAAGAGTCAGTTTCTACTCGCTCGGAATTTATTGTTGCGTATATTTTTGGGTTACATATGTACCCAAAGGGTAAAAACGGAACCCTATTTAAGTATTAGGGTATATAATATTATTATAATACGAATAATAATTATATAAGAAGTAGTGACTAGAGTCACAAATATTAATTAAATAACACTAGATACGTTTATTTTATCGCTTCTTTGGTGGAGTGGATTATGTGTTCAAATCGCGCGTTTGATTCTTATGTAGAGTGACTCATGACATTGCCGGAGATGAAGTTTGGACCCGACGTGGCGACGGACATACTTGACTCGCCGTGGGTGCATAATGCATATAGTATCTCTGTATATCCTTACTATACTATTTGCTAACGGCATTTATTTATTTATTTTGCTGTGTGCTTGGCAACTTTTGATAAAAAAATGAAAGAAAGTTGACAAAGTCTAACCAATAATAAAGTTTTCCTCATCCGTTCAATCCGGCCAACTCATCCGGGCGATGTCTCCGAAACTAGTTAACTCTAATCCGGACGTAAACGGACACAGATACGGCTATAAAAAGTTTCACGGTCGCCATTTTGGTAATCAAATTATCCGCCAATCACGGGCAAATGGTTCTTTCTTATTATTTTTGTAGTGGCACATGTGGATTTGTAAAATAAGGAAAAGTGTTATTTGATTTTTTCGCAGCTTTTGTCATCCGCTATTGGTAAGGGAATTTCGAAGTCCCGACTTCGATTACCGATACCCCGGTAATCGAATTTAATTTCGTTTAAATTGAATGTTTCGTTTTTGAGAAGAAAGCGATGTATAAGACAAATTGAATTCTACTGCCTATAAGTGTTAAGTTTTAGTTAGTTCTTTTGGAATAGGTGATACTCGATGAATACTTCTAGGATGTTGCAAGGTTGGGGGGAACCGATTCAATTTATGTTTTGCATATTTTATTACTTTTATTTAGCATTACGTATTTTTATTTATTTTTATGGCTCAGTGTGCGAAAACTATTTAATTGGTTTTATTTTTTATTATAAATCACTTAACCCAATGAATTCTGTACCAAACGCCCGACGAAATTTTTTTTTTTCGTTTCCTGAAATTTTCCCAATTTTTCTTTCTATAAGTATATTCCTCAGACTTCGTCAAATAAAACAAAAAAGCAATCACGATTCTCGATATTTGCGCTTAGCAATAATTTAGAGATTCATTTTTATATACATTGTTTTAATTTTCTATTCTTTCTTTCTACAACTAAATTGTGCCACAAATGAGCTTTATTTGTACAGATTGAAAATATATCAGAGAAAATAATTAGGAATCTCATTTATTTTTTAAGACTGATGTCATTTATAAAATATAAATCCAACAATATATATTTATTGTGACGAGATTGTGATGTGGACGTCACGGGCCGCCGCGGCCGCGTCGAGTTGTGGTTTGTTTTAATATTTCTCGATCTTATTTCCACAGACTTAATTCCCTCACCAAATACAAACGATTGGTCCGACAGTTATTTTAATCAATCAAAGTCGATAGTCTCCATAGGGATGTGGTTTCGTAGAATATATTTATTAAACTAGGATTTTTGTAAACTGCATTTACCAAATTTTCATATATTAAAAAAAAAGTAAAAGTGCCTACACGTCTATTATCCTCGAAGGGGTAGGCAGAGATATGTTAGTATATCCACGACTTGTAAGTCCATTAGATATACTAGAACACACCCACGATTAGCCAAGGTACTCATATATTTAAAACACAACAAAACAACAAAAACGGACTTGAATGAGAAAACACACACTAGCCGCATTTCAAAATATTAATCGAGGTAAAAATTACAAAGCCCAGTCAGTTTCCCGTATCTCGTAATAATTGTATCTGGTTAAACAAAATTAAGTTAATTAATAAAAAAATAAAGCAATAAACGTAGATTATCTCACAAAAGTTCGTTTTTTAAAAAAATAGAAATAAATTATCTTAATTAGGTATCATTTTATTAGAGAATAGGTTAGTTATTATTAGGAGCAGATAAAGCTCTAGCTAATGACATAGGCCTCATTAGACAGCGAAATAGCCAAAGCCCGTGGGAGAAGCCACAAGGAAAGATAAAAAAAGTTACAATATTACTTAGTGAGCAAAATTATTGCAAAATATATTAAATTTGGAAAAAATTAACGATACACATTCATGTTCATATTCTAAAAAATATCAAATTTAAAAAATGTGCGACAAAGATTTTATAAGTTTAAAATTAGCGTTAAGTAGGAGGTTGTCCCGCAACTCCGCGCACTTCCGCTTCTCGTAATCTCACTAGAAACTTCAGCGAAACTGTTTCTTTTCCGTGCTCTTTGCTGTGTTTAATCTTTATTTGTTCATTTTTATTCCGTCATGCTTTGTGTTATTGCTTTTCCATTTCTTTCTTAAGTTGCTCCCTGGGAAATCGAACTCTTTATAAAGTAAATACGGCTTTATACACCTAACCTAGAGACTATATTGATTGGACGTCATATATCTGCTGAAACGTAAAAACAACCGAAATCAAAAATGACAATAAGTATTGTGACCCAAATTAGTGCCTCAAAAACTCTAAAATAATTTTAATTAATATTTCAATGAAAATAAAAACTAGTCTTTGTGACTGAGGGACTGTGCCGCATCTCACTTATATTGGTACCACAGTATTAACACTGGTATAAGTAAATAATTATAAAATAAATATCGTCAAGACCATATAGGTATAGGACCATATAAGCAGAGGTAGATACCTATGCACCCACGGCACCACCTATGCACCTATGCTCAGTCCGTCGCCACGTCGGGCACAAACTCAATCTCAGACAACGTTATGTTTTTCAGATAAAGTAAAGTAACTTGTAAAAATATTTCATGTGTCCGGAAAACAAACCTACGTATTGTCTATGTTGGCCATTATCTTTTTTCACGCTAGAGGGTTAAGAGTAGACAATAAATAGACTTCCACTTCTCGCCTATGATTACGGACAAAACATAACACACTTGTTCGCTATAAACACAAAAGCTCTTGTCGTGTTCCAGTCCGGAGGGTAGGGCAGGTGGTACACTTACATGTTGATGTGCATAGTAACCACCTACAATATAGAGAAAGGAGAAATATTTACCGACCTATATTTTTATATTTTGAAAAATACTCATATATTCTTCTATTTTCGTCGCGTTTTTAGACGTCGATTTTTATTTTTTTAGAGAATGCGCTTGTTTTTCCACTTTGATAAAGGAAGTTTGAACAAAGCCATTGAAATGAATACGGGATAAGTGTTGCATGTGCGCCGCGCGTTGGGATACTTTAGCGGACATCCTGGGGGCAGTTTTGTTTTTGTTGGAGATTTTTAACGCTAATAGGATCAGGCGAGCCTCCTGCTATGACAGAAGGGCAGGCTTTAATGGCATTCCGATAAAAGGCTTTTATTGCACCAGCTTTTTGAGCCTTTGGAGACTACGGGTTTCAATTTTCATTAAAGCGCTGTCGGTTTTCGTAGTTTTAAAGTTCGATATTTCCAAGCCATACTAATCCATACAACGAACACTGTTTTGCAGTGTAGGAATGTAATGACGTGCTAGGGTTCCCTAGCACATATTTACTTACCGACGATTACTTAAGCAAAAGCCTTCCTATATCATATATAGTTGTGTCATAATAGTAACGACCTTATCTCCAGCAAAAGAGGTTTCTGGCTCCCACTTAAACTTATACTTATTTTGAATCCATTGAGTCCTATTGCCATGGTCTCCGACCGCCATCATGGGATTTGCTATAAGTCCATTGTAAACTTCTGACTCGAAGAATGCTAGATACATTTCCACTTTCTTTTTCTTCGTCCTATTCCCGTTTTCATATCTTTTGATATCTAGGAAATTTTCAATCAACGTGGAGGCATAAAGGATGTAAGTGAAAATGAAGAATGACCCAGCGCTTGTGGGTGATGATCGGAGTTGGTCATGAAGTCTCGAGAGGGTTGCTTTACTCAGATCTATTTTGTTTGTTTAGACAACAAAACATAATAATAGAATTTATACGACGAGCTTTAAACTACGTTTCAGTCATAATACAGTAACAGTTTGAGCTCTCCTCACAACAAATTCTGTTTGACCCCAGGTATTTTACTTATTTAGATAAAAATGAAGATTCGCCCGAAGAAAAAGGGCTCTTATTCTTCGGGCCCAGTAAGGCCGTTTCAGTAACTCCGTCTAGTGAAGGAATGTAATATTGCTGTCAGCTAGTGTACTATTATTTGATTAATTAATAAAAATGACTATTTATTGTCACAATGACCGAGAGTTCAACTTCTCTGTACTATAGTTACACTAATTGCAGAGCTGGTGTTACTGCGACACTCAAATATGTCAATATCGTTAATACTACGAATAATCTTTGTACTGTCGGGGAAATTATTTATTTTATATGTAAAAATAAAGTAAAAATGTATTTATAATTCATTTTTACTTTATTTATACAATTTATAGTTCAAACTTTTATGACTTTTATCTGAAATACATAACGTTGTTTGTGATTGAGTCTGTACTCGATACGGCGGCGAGCTTACGACCCGCCGGACTCGTGGTCACACCAGATAGTCACACCAGTGTGACCAACAAGAATTTTCATTCTTGATAGTAACACTACTTAATTTTTACACCATATATATGCATAATATTTTTACCGAACTTAATAGTTCGGTAAAAATATATCAATTTATTATTCATAGAATTGCAGTGTTAATAAATGCAGTCTCTTTATTTATTATCAACTATTACAGTGTATTTGACAGCTCGCCAATAACTTCGGTAGAAGATTAGGTATATATTATACGTACTTCAAATTCCTTTTAATGATTTTTGAGCTCGACATGTAGGTATAATGAACAAATTGTGAATTTCGTAATTTAGTATGTTTTAATATACTGCCGTTTTTAGTAATAATTGATTATTTAGTAAATAATTATTGAATTTTATATTTCATTAGAAAGTAATACCTAATGAAATGATAGTGAAACCAATAAAAAATATTGCATCATAAAATCATGAAATTTCCGACAAAAAATTTCAACTACATTAGCTCGGGAATCATACTCAGAAGTCAGAAGTCATCGTTTCATATTTCGGTGAGCTGTCAAGTATCTACACCTTGTATATATTAATGGTACTTACCTACCAATTAAAACTTCTTAAACATTTCCATAGGACATTTCTTAGAAACGTTGCGGAAAAAATAAATGTTTACATGTAGGTATAGTACCTACATGCAAACATTTATTTTTTCCGCTACTAACTAATGAATAATTATATATGAATATATAAATATGAATAATTATACATATATAATTATTCATTAGTTTTTTATCGACACATTTCATTCCCCTCACTAGTTGATAATGACATATTATGATAAATGGTGTTGAAATATTAGTGATGTGACAAACAAGAAAAAAATTCTTGTTTGTCACACTGGTGTGACTATCTGGTGTGACCACGAGTCCGGCCTCCTTACGACTCGGTAACCTGGCGCTTACATCGTCGGCTGCGTACGTGTGTGCAAGTACCGAGTATAATGTCACATGGACGTGACGATGTTTATTGTTATAACTTTTATGTTCCATAATAACTTATTTGCTGAGTCGGACACATCAAGTTCTAATTTTAATACAAGGGTGTAATTTTTTAACGTTAAGGGATGAATTATTCATAATTTCATAATAATCTGATTCAAAATAAATCGTACTCCATGCGGAAAACATAGATAAATTAATTAAGATGGCGTCGTGTGCACTCTGCGTCCCCAACTATTTAGCATACTCTATTGTTAAAGTCCGGATTAAAATGATACAATTAATGTTGCCAGTGTTTTGTGATAATATTTGCATATTTTAACGATTAAAGGGGAACTTATGAAAATTAGCTACGAGTCCTCACGGCCAGAAAACGTAAGAGAATATACGTGAAATACCCTCGGACGATGCATTTGGAGCTCGCATGTTTCATTTATATCGAGGAAACAGTCTTTTCGTGTAGATTTTTTACCGTTATAAAATGTATAGTAGTTATTGCTATTGTCATTATATTTACCAAAAACATTACTTACTGATTCTATATTATAACATACTAGCTGACTCGGTGTATTTCGTACCGCCTAACAGTCAAGAATGTCATGTTAATTTTTAGCGGGACTAATTTAGGCTTTAATGAACATAAGACGGAGTGTTTCTCGGGTTCGATTCCCGACGGAAACAGGGATTTGTGGATGTGATGAACATAGATGTTTGTATTTCCAGGTCTGGGTGTTTATTAAATTTATTCTCGTATCTATTTAAGTATTTCTATGTATTAGTATCGTTGTCTAACACCCATAACACAAGCATACCTATAACTTGTTTACTTTGGGGTTAGATCAATTTGTGTAATTTGTCCAATAATATTTATTTATTTGTATTATTTTACGAAGATTTAAACGGTCTGTTTATCCGCTTTAAACTTAGACAGAGTGATTTAAAAACTGACCACTCAAGTACGAGTCAGACTCGAACTGAAGACAGACCGGTATTATAAAAATGCGAAATTTTACAATATCGTGATTTAAATGTTGGAGTTTATCTAGAGATTACTTCTATTACACAGACCTGTCACCAGTGATATTCTTAACCCAAAGCGGGTCAACTTCTATTATTGCAAGTTTTGTGGAATTGACAAAGAAAAAAAGAGTTATAGCTTTATGAGAGTGAGATAGCCTGCCTAACGAGAATGAGATAATATATGTTTAATATTGGGGATACAAATGTATTTGGCTCCATAAATACATAACATAATCAAAAATATTTATCTCCTCTAATTTATTCCTACTCCACGGATAAAACGTTAAGTGGTTACGTCTGTTTTAGTACTAAAATCTACTTTAAAAATTAATTGATTTTCCAGGTTAACGTAGTTGTATCCTTACAATATAATGCAGTATACACCTACTAGTTAAATGGAGTCCAGAGTGTCGGTGGGTCGCGGTCACTGGGAACTGGAACCACGATCTGCTTCATATGAACATTTCATTAGCCCGCGCGCTCGCCGCCGGCGGCGCGTCGTGCGAATGCGCCATTACCGTTACTGTTCATACAATTGACAACTTTTTATAAAGTTTCATAATTATTATAGGTAACGCAAACTATTTTTGGTTACGCATAAAAAGTATACCGTCACGCCCATAGCCCCGAAACAGTAGGCAGTGGGACATATTTATGTTGGTAGCCGCGATTACCCGACGATATTCCCATGATGTGACACAGGATGACAGGTGGCAAGTTCGTCGCCTTATCGGCAACTAATCCAATTTCAAGTGACATGACGTTTTACAGATGCATTGAAAAAAACTTAAAAAAAAGGAATTACTCTAACTGGGAATCCGAGGACCTCGTGCATCAAGGTCCAACACTGATTCCACTCAATCACAGAGGCAATGTATTTTATTTATTTTAATGTATTTCTGTGTGGCGTTGTGCGTTTTGAAAAAACAATATTAATGTATTTCTTGATCATATTTAATTTAAAGGAATGCTATTTTCAGTTTCTGGA
>DVZL01006370.1:0-11414 GCA_018236625.1 Lasaia peninsularis | reverse complement strand
CCTCAGGTTGGCAACGCACCATTTCCAACTTTGGTGTCTATAGGCGACGTGTATTTCTTACCATCAGGAAATCCGTCGGCTTGTTTGCCTTCGAATATCATAAAAAAACATAATGTAAAATCTAACAGCGCGACTACCAACAGTGACACATCTTTAACATCTATGGCGATTGTCACTTACCATCAGAAGAGCCATGTGATTGTTTACTGTATTCTATAGTTACATTTTTTTAGACGCACGAGGTTCCAGGTTCAATTTCCGGATAGGGAAACTTGTCTTATGAGTTTTATTTAATTTAAGATTGGCTGAGATTAGACTTGCGCCAGATACGTCTGCGGACTTGCTACCTGTCACATTATGGGATCTAATATCGTGGGCTAATCGTATGTACCTCTGCCTACCCCTCCGAAACATGACCGTGACGATATCTATCTATGATTTTTTTAAAGTTCAAATCGGGTTTCCCAATTCACAAATACGTACCCACACACATTATCCGAGTCAGTAGTAAAAATCAATAGATACAACGTTCATAAATTATTTATTTAATTGATTTTTAGATAGCTACGGCAAACATTTCTATCTTTTTTAAACTTGTATGAAGTATTTTTAGCTTTATCTAAAGATGACATTTTTGAATGAAATCTGAGTGAATTTTTTTTTGGACTGTGATAAAAAATTACAAAATACTACCTTAAGATATAGCTTGGTACAACCCTCAACCCACCTGATGGGAAGTGAAGTAGGCGTCCAAGGTAGAAGCGCACTATGCTAAGAGATGATTATTCACTCTTTTTTTGAAGATGCTGAAATTATAAGTGTCTGAAAATTCCTGCCCGGGTAGAGAGTTCCAATTCATGGACGTTCGAAAAATAAAAGAATAGGTAAAAGATTTTGTCCTTGTGAAGTGGATGTCAAACAAATATGGGTGATATCTCGCTAGTAGATCAGATCCAGTAGATTTTTGTTATTAAAATTAATAAATAGATATCATTACGCCCGTGCCCCAAAGAAGTAAGCAGAGTCACATAATATCCGACGATATTATGTGACATGTGACAAGTCCATAGCGGGCACAAATCTTGGGTTTTCTCACGATGTTTTTCCTTCATTGTAACAGCACTCAGAAAATGTTTTTAAGTTAGAAATACTCATTGGTACATGGCAAAGTTCGAATCTGGACTACCGAAATGGAAGTACAAGGCCACCTCGTCTCTTAGATTTTTGTTAATATATTTTTTTATATTTTTACAATTCTTTAAAATAAATAAAAAATATTTTTTGATATGTTTTTTACTGAACATTATCCCAACTAATGAATGCGAAAGTAACTCAATCTGTCTGTTACACCGTAACTCTTGAAGAACTACAATAATTTTAATGAAATTTAAAAATGTTGGTCAACTCTATCCGCTAGAAAGAATATTTAATACACTTCATTGCAAAAAAGGAGTTAAGTAATATTATATTAAAATATAGGATGAAAGGTTATATTGTATTAAATTTTTGAAAATAAAACTTTGAATATTTTATTACGTATGACTTATAAAAATAATTGATTTCTTAAAACCGTCATGGCTTTTTAATGGAACCCCGTGTTTCTGAGAAACCGTCTAGAAAAATCGCTAGTTTACTCTAAACTTGTGTTACAAAAGCCGTTGGTACCGTCAGTTGCGAACACGTCAGCAACGTTATAAAGGTTTTATAATTCTACAAATGTGTTGTATTTCCTTATTTTTATAAACTTTGTGGTCCCGACGGAGGTCGTGAGGTTTTATTGCCAAAACGATGGGGTGTTTTAAAGGAAACTTCCGTGGAAGGGGTTCCAACACCGTATAGTTTAACATTTTGTCATGCAATGTTTGATATTATATAGTAAAAATACATTAACTTTATTATGTACTAGCTTTCTTACCACGGTTTTGTATACCTAAATTAATATTTTCGAGTTATAATACATATTGCATAAAAAACAGGACCCTCTTTGTTTAATGTCGTCGATAAAAGAAAGCGTATGTTATATTCTCATGTATAAGCTATATTACTGTAAAATTTCATCTAAATCTATCCAGTAGTTTTTTGTGAGAGAGTAACAAACATCCACACATCCATACTCACAAATAAGCAGAAAATAAATACATATATATCATAATAACTTCCATTTTAATGCAAATCAAAGAGTGAAATATCGTCTAAGGGAAAAAACAAAGAGACTCCCTCTCTTAAAGGCTGTTGAGAATGAATTTCATAATTTCAATTAATTATTATTATCATTGAATATTAAGTAAATAATCTTTTTACTTAATTACTTTTTATTTTTTTTTTTCGAATCTAAAAGGGAGAAAGCGTTTTACCTAATTGAAATAACAAAGCTAATCTTTTAATAAATCATGTCTGGAACTCAACTCAATTTCACTAATCGATATAACCAATCAAAATTGTTTTACAGAATCAGAATACTGTCCTATATATAGCCTTCAATCACTTGATATAGCTTCCTGGCACTTGGTAAATATTGGTGTTACGGAAACACGCTTGAGGTTTTACGGACTGCTTATTTTATAGTGCGATCCTTGAATTGCCAGACATGTTTAAAAAAAGCTTATACCATTACGTCCTCATCCCTAAAGGGTTAGGCAGAGGTTATGAAAAAGTGAAAAGTCTGATAAGAACAAATTGCACTAATCGAAAATTTTATTGTACCCAGGAAAAAGTGAAAGTTGATCACGAACTATGCTCGACCAGACTCTATTTATCTTGTAAAAGCTATAAGTAAGTCAAGTATTCTTCTAATACGGACCTCGGTAAAGTAGCTACTATAAATTGTTCTTCACGGTGGCTCTGGCAGGTATTAGATCACATGTGAAGTTTTTTTAATGGGATAATATAGCGAACAGGCACACCGGTCTCCTAACGGTAAGACACAACCGTGGCATATAGATACCATAGATATGTTGTAGGTACGTCTCTAGCCTGTGATCGGACTGCTAAGCCTTATATGCAAGTTTACTGGCTACCCTGTCCTCCGGAGCGGAACACGACAATGTCATTAAGGCGGCAGGAATAGGTAAAGCAGTGGATCCATATTCGGGCGGGTCGCTGCACAACACTCTACCACTAGTAATATTGTAACAATGTACAATTTTATAATTACATTATGACATTTAAATAATAATAATAATATTATAGTAAAGGGGTACTATGTATCCCCTATTTCACTCAAGTGGGTAAAGTTTGTATTTACATACATACATACATCTTCACGCCAGGTCTCTTGTCAGGTCAGCAGAGAGCACCGCGTGCTAAATGTCACCATCCCTGCACACTTGCCTAGCTTCCTCCGTGTTCATTAATCTCTTCATACAAACTCATCGGTTTAAGAGAATTTTGACACAACCCTTGAGTAATACGCGAGCTATTTGGTCGTGGAATTCTAAGGTCTCCCCGGGTACCTATATCCAACCACTATTGTATTATATGTCTGTTTTGTCAATTTTTTCATCAAGTTTGTATTTAATAACTAGTAGGACTAAACTTCTATAATTATCTTCTATACAAATAAATAAAAATGGGGTATCTGTTTGTAATATAATAACCGCTTTTTACTAAGTGCATATGTATATTTACAAGGTACATATACCAAAACAACATTTTTTAGAACCTTTGTCTCTCTGTCTGTTTGTAAGTACCTGCTAATCTCTGAAACGGCTAAGTCGATTTTGACGGGAGTTACACTGGCAGATAGTTAATGGAATAAGGAATGGCTTAGGCTACTTTTATTTTAGAATTTTTTTTTTAGAAATGTATAAAATTAATTAATTATATAAAAATGTGGTCATATCCACTAGGTATGCGGGCAAGTACTCAGTTACAAAAAATGTTTTATAGATTTTTATTTAATTTCATAGATTATGTAATTAGATATATCAGAGTTTATGTATGTCTCAAAGCGTAAACAGTGCTTATGTGCCTCTAAGGAGTGCACGCCTCTGATATAATGTATCGTACCCTCAGTAATATAAGGGATCAAGACAACATTTTTGTGAACTGTGATTTTAAATGCTAAAAGCACAAAATAATATTCTCAAATGGCTAACGCTGACGGAAAAAAAATCCTCCAAATTTCCCAATCATTACTTAAAATAATAATCATCTTATTTTAAAAAGCTACCTTTGGAATCCAGAATCTTCAAACATCATTTACTAAAAATACATTTTTGAATTGTGCCCTTTAATAAGCAGTTAGTAATATAAATTACTAACTGCTGTATGTACCTAAGTTGAATTCAGTACACGTTAATTGGGGGACTGTTACAAAATGTTTCCATGGCAACCAGATATTTTCGCCAGTTCTAAACCCTAGACACACGCCTACGATATCAAAGTAGGTATGACCCAAATTTAATAGTAGCCTGTTTATAACCTATAATCACACGCTGAGACATTTTCAGCATAAGTAAAGTCTGCCATATCGAATCATGAGCTATTAATAATAATACATGTACATACAAATGTTGTTGAGGAAGACCAAGGATCTATATGACAGGTAGTTTTTATATCCATGACGTAGTTGATAAACTGCAGTGAAGCCGACTAAGATGATAGTCATTTTAGCATAAGCCAGCGGGTCACGTAGTAAATAAACATCTAAATGTCATAAAACTTATAGATACAGGTCAAAGAGGCCGATCTTAGAAAATCCGGCTGGATATCGTGGACTAATTATACATTAATAAAGCACACATACTCACACACACACACACATTCATACACACTATCATAGTTATTATTTAGAATTTATATTATACACTGATATTGTTTTTATGTATATATCTAATGCTACTTTAAATTAAGTTGCATTAACAACTGCGAAAGTCTCTAAGGCATTTTTTGTAGGTCTCCCTCAGAATGCGCCATAAGACCCGATCTCCCGCTTTCACTATCCAGCCACTACCAGCTACTCTCGAAAAGGTAGTTTGAATCATTACCTAATCCTGTTTCTTTTGTCAGCGTTTCATTTTTTTCCATTTTAATTAGAGATGCTGTAGGTCGAGCAAAGTGGAGAAGTAAAAGAAAAAATGCAGAACCTGGGTTTCCACGCCCGAATGCCAGAAACAACCAAAATTAAGACTAGGACGATACTATAAGTGATTAATAAATTCACATAATCAACGTTAGTCCATGATTTTCCACTCGAATATTAGTAACAGCCGGTTTAAGATTACGATGATGACGGTAATTGATTAATAAATACACATAATCTGTGTTGGTCTAAGGTTCTTTTGAAGAATAGACCAATCGCTTATCGGTCAAGCAGTTTGTAAGAAGCGAGTCTGTGATACTTACAATTTGATTTTGACTAAGTGGTAGTATTTATCGCTGCAGATTAGTTTCATTGCTTTACTCCTAATCCTGCTATTCTACTGACAACACTCGCTATTTTCATGTGCCATTTTAAGAAACAAGATGGAATGGTATTTACATCCTTGTTGGCTATCGTACGAAAGGGACGAACCGTATAATAAACGAAAAAGAAGTTGTTGAATTGTGTTTAAAGTTACGCTGGCAATTATATATAATAGGACCAGATCTTTCACTTTCATTTTAGTTATCTACCTCTTAAGAGAACTCTCCTCCTTAACTTAACCTTAACCTCTTAAGATTAAAGGAGTTTATCTCTCACGGTTATAATACACTATCGTCTCTGTTGTCAAGTTAGTCGGTATCAGATTTTGATGCCCATCTCTCCAAAGGGGTGATCGAACCCGAGAGGTGTGATTACCCTTTATAATATTATACTAGCGACCTGTTCTGGCTTCACACGGGTATAACATAAAATATGCTTTATGCATAAAAATCTTCCTCTTGAATCACTCTATCTATTTAAGGAAACCCCATCAAAATCCGTAGCACAGTTTTAAAGATTCAAGCATAAATAGGAATATAGGGACTAAAAAAGCGACTTTGTATTGTAATATTAGAATTGGTATATATTATATCAGTATGGGTTTCTGTTTAAGCTGGATATTTAGAACAATTTAAAAAAAACGATTCGCCTCTCTGGTGTAACGATGCGGCTGTCGCTTGTTAATACCGTTAGTTGCGTAGAGTCCTGGTTACAATTCCCAGGTCGGACAACTTTTCTTAAATGTTTTTCAGATTTTTCTGAGTAAACTTGAAATTGCTCGGGATTGGAATGTCTCTGAAGTGGCGATAGGTTGTAACCTATCATATTATGTACGCTAGTACCTTGGCTAATCGCGGGTGTTCTAATATATTTACTGAACTTACGAGTCGTGAATATACTAGCACACCTTAAGGGGTAGGCCCCCTTCGAGGGGTGAAGGTACGCTACTTATTAAAAAAAACCTCAATTCACTCTATCATGCCATATCTTGAGACCGACAGTACCGATTAAATACATATATTTTTTAAGTCTTTTAATACTTTACTAAAGAATATTACTATATAAAAAATTAAAAAACATCATATTTGTTAATTCTAAGTGGAGAAAACTGCGGTATCAGCTTGTAACAAACAATAACATTTTAATTAAAATTCACGGCGATTTTTAATTTTAAATTAAAAAATAACTGTAAATAAATTATGAAAATATAATTAATTAATTTTTAGACTTCAAATATTTTAAAACAAAAACTTAAGAATAAATTTAATTATCAACTAAATTATAAATTTACTTGGAGTAAAGTTTTATGATTATAAAAAACCTTAAGAAAAAGTTTATTATTCCAATGAAAATAATATTTGCCTACTATGTTTCGAAATATATCACGCCAATATTACAATAACATTAATTTAATATTATAAATTATATTCCATTAAATTATAGAGTCATTAATGTTTTAAAGAATATTTTTTCATAAAAGAAATCTAGGAATGCTATTTTTATAAAATATTAGAGAGATAATAATTATAAAATTCATATTAATTAAAACAGCTATTGATAATAATTTACACATACTTTTCCAATTTTTGTCAGGCATATCTACGTTATATATGAAATAATTTAAGCTTAATATATAATATTTTTTATTTTAGCTTCGCGTGATTTTTTAAATCAAATATTTATATTAATCAATTATACGCAAATTTATAATAACTTTAGGCAATCGTATCAAACTTGAATACCGACAGTTTATTATTTAAATTCTCCATCAAAACTAAAGGATTTTGTAACTTAATTCATTTAAAAAGTATTAGAGATATTAAATAATCGCATTAAGGCTCAAAAATAAATAAAACCCCGTATTTTTCTGGCTTATAAGCTTTAAAATTAAATATACAACTCTTTCATTAGTAGCATTATTGTTTAATACAACTTTTAAAGCGCATTTTTAATATAAACAGTTATATACAAAATTAAAGTTAGATACGTAGAGTATAAAAGTTAATATTACCTTTTAAAGAACTCCCGTACACCGATCCTAAATTCACTTATCACAAAGTAATAACAAATTACAAATCTTAATGTCACGTGCACTGAGTAATACTATTCAGATATTATATTAGAAGTTTAAGCTCCCACCATAGATACGTCCGGCTTCGCCGGCGATCGCGCCCGTATTACAGTGGATGCGCACCTGTTGGGTACAAAGGATGACTGAAAATATTTCGGGGTAGAAGCGACGGGCTTTAAGCTTAATCTATTTTGTTTTTTATAGGATAAGACAGCGAAAAAGCACACGGGTCTCCGGATGGTAAGAGACAATCATGGCCTTTAGATACTAAAGATGTTGTAGATGCGTCACTATTTGTGGCCTGGCTGTTACATTTTCTGAACCGGAACACGACAATGTTATAATGGCGGCAGAAATTGGCAAGGCGGTGGATCCTTACCCAGGCGAGTTACTGCATAGCACTTTTCCATCATCAGCATCAGTAAATATTTTTTTATTTTTCTTGTGTAAGGATTGCATTCAATAAATATTACATTTAATAACTTACATATGAAATAATGTTAGTAACTACATATTTACAGCTATTATATTTATTATCGAGCATTCTCAAAGTCTAATATTCTCATTGTCTAATATCATAGACAATAGTTAATTAATAATTATTACAATGGCTACTCTGATTTACTAAGTTCCAAAATTTAAAAGTAATTGGATCAATCTAGTTAATAGTATTTTTACACAGCTAAATCTCGTCTCGAGAAGCTTTTATCTATACATAAAATTGGAGTGTCTGTATGTAATATTAATATAACCGCTTTTTACTAAGAGCATTCGTATAAACAAGAGACTAAAACCATAATAGTACTTTTTAGAATTTTTATCCGTCTATTTTTACCTGCTAGTCTTTGAAACGGCTGGACTGATTATGACCGAACTTTCACTATCAGATAGTTAAAGTAATAAATTAGTATACTTTTACTTAAGAATTTAATTTTTTCGAAATGTATAAAATAAAATAATTAAATAAAAACGCGAAAAAAGTCGCGGCCACAGCTAGTAAAAAATAAATTGTGTAGTGACACTATAAGTTGATTGTAAAAGTTTTAAAGACAAAGTTAACTTTATACTTTTTAGTGACCTTTAATTTTAAAGCTTATTAAACATACCTTTAATTTATTTTAGGATCAGATTATTCGCGTACCTCTTTACTAATAGTTATATGAAAATAATAAACGCTCTTGAGTAAAAATTTAAATAAAATTGATTATCTAACAAACAGAAAAAAATAAGCAAAATAAGGCCAATCTTTAGGTATTTATAACATCTATGTATATATATAAAAGTAAGTCTCGGTAAGTAACAAATTACTTACCGAGACTTATAACTCGAGATCTGCTGAACCAATTTTCATTGTTTTTGATTAGTTGGATTTTTCTCCGCCCTGAATAGCAGAATAGATCTTAAAAACAATGAAAACTTGGTGAATACATGAGTAAGAAAGATGAATAATTTTCTATAAATGTTTAATACATATTTTTTCTTTTTTTTACTTGCGGGTTTTTTGCAATTGGTTGTGCAATATGATTTTCCCAACATCAGTTGTCCATCCTTTTAAATATCTGCTGTAAATAATGATTGACATTAGGAATGTTAATATTTTTTGAAATCCACATTCCATTCCATCGTGGCTCACTCTTTCTTAGATATTCAGTAAAAGCATTGGTCGTAGACTTTTCGTCTGTCATTATATTTTAAGTAAATTAAATTGATACATAAATGATACGATAAACTACGGAAAACTTGGCTTTAATTTACTAAGAAGAAAATATAGTGACAATATATTTTGACATACGTCAATGTAATGAAAACATAAAAGTAAAAAGGAGTTTTGGTGGGAACCCGGAATGGAGCGGATCACCGTGAGATATTAGTTTTGAAAAATGATGTTTTTATTGGTGATTTATTTGTAAAAATGGAGGGGTTTTTATCATAAAACATGTAATAATGTGCATCAGTAGATATATGTGATATCTGGCAGTGAAAAGTGTCGTTTCGTGTTCCCGCCAAAATTCCAAAAAAAATCTGGTAAAGTTCCCACAGCTTTACCAGAAGTCCGTCATCTCATTTTCCATGGAATCATCTCATCATTCTCATCTTCCGTGGATATACCATCATTATTTAAAAAAATAAAATACTTAAGACTAGGCTGTATGGACAAAGTTTCCTTGCCTTTCCCTAAATGGGAAGAATTTACAAAAAAAAGTAAAAAGTATAAAGTAAGTTGGCAGAGGAAGGAGATTATAATATATTAGGCATGCATTGCGTGCAGAAATGTAGATCTGCTTCGACCTCCGAGAGAAACGGACGTCTGCTTGCACGGTTCACTGTTTTTTAAAAATTTTACTACCTTCTTTTTCAAAAAAAGGAAGAAAAATTTGCCATTGAGGGGATCGCCGCATCGCTTGAAGACCTCGGCGGCTAGCAATGGCCGTCGAATGAACGCAAGCTCAGGTCGACCCCATCGAGTGAAAAACTCCATGTCGCACTCTAGCGAAGAGAGCTCGGAGTCCTTGGACTCCGCAAGCTCACCATCACCGAGGAGTACTTCCGTCGGCCGCGATACTGCATCGTTGGCCGACGAAATGGACCAAACCCAGCCACCCAGCTTAGCCACCCCGCGCGTCGGCGCGGCCTCAACTAGTTCCCGCACACAAGAAGTTCCCGCAGAAGAGGAAAACACCCTCCTGGGCCTGTCTCCTCAAACCTCACACGAAGCGAACATCGTGCTCCTGGCCCGTGTGACGGAAGGCTGCTGTGCCACCCCTGGCCTGCTGAAGGTCATGCGGGAGTACATCAGCAACCGGTCGGCCGAGCTAGGGAGCACCGGTGTTCCCTCCGACGAGGAAGAGGCCTTCGTCAATATAGCACTCTCCGATATCCCCAAGCCACCTTCTGTCAGCCGGAAGAGAATGGCCGAAGAAGCGGCCGAAGAAGAAGATGCAAAGCGGGTACTATTCTCCCGCTCCACGCCACCCATGTCACAGCGTGACCCGCGCCTGGCACGTCGTGCCTCCCAGGTGCAGACCAAAGCACCGCCCAGCCTGCCGCAGCCCTCGACGTCACAGAACCCGCAGCCGTTGCCGCCACCGCGGTCGCCGTCACCGCCGCCGCGCCAGCCATCACCACGACCTCTGCCGCCGCCGAGCTCCCCGCCGCCGATACTACCCACAACTACAACGTCGGTAAGTTACGCTGCTGCTGCTGCTCCCGTCGCCCCCCCACCACCCTCCTCCCCTTCGCCACCTGCGAAGAAAACAAGATACCCTCCCTTAGTCGTCGAGACCTTCCCAGACTGGTCCCAACACTTCCGAGCGCTAAAGACCAAGCTTGGCAGGGCCCCCAACGCCAGACCATTCGGCAGAGGGGTTCGCTTCACTCCGTCCTGCGAGGAAGAGTACAGGACTATCCAGAGATACTTGATTGACCTTGAAAAGTCGTCAAATATCTCCTGGTTCTGTTACTCGCTCCCAGCGGAACGAAGCCTGAAGGTTGCCATCCGTGGTCTACCCGTCGATACCCCCCCGGACGAAATTATGGAAGAACTGCGTGAACTGGGCTTCGAGCCCGAACACGTTCGCCCAATAAGAGCCCGCGCCGGACGCCCCGGTTGCATATTCCTGGGTATCTTAAAAAGAACCCCGACTACGGTGCCCGCCATATACGAAGTCTCCGAACTTCTGTATATGCCGGGCGTCAAAATCGAGGCCTGGCGGGGCAAAAAGGGCCCCGCCCAATGTCACCGATGCCAGCAATTCAGGCATTCCAGCCACAACTGCCATCGCCCCCAGCGCTGTGTGCGCTGCGGCGAAGGGCATCTGGCAAAGGAATGTCCTAGACCTAGGGAGGAGCCGCCGACCTGCGCAAACTGTGGGGGACCCCATACGGCGAACAACACCTCCTGCCCCGTCTTCCGCAAGGAAGCCACTAACAAAAGGG
>DVZL01006369.1:0-11416 GCA_018236625.1 Lasaia peninsularis | reverse complement strand
GGCAACCTTATGATATGGAACAAAAGTCAACGAAATATTGTGCAAAGGTGCTATAAACATAAAATCTAACACAATAGATATTCTATATCATATACCTATGATATAGAAACAAAAACCACTCGATGGATTTTTACAAAATTTGGTACTGAGTTGGTTATAGTATAATTTTCATCATGCTACAATCAATAGGAAATGTTGGGAAAACGGAAGAAGTTACTCCATTTTTAAGCTTCCGTCGCATGTGCAACCTTAATGGTTAAAGTTACACAGAAATCATGTATAACGGAAATGTTTTCCTTAAAATTATATTAAAAGAAATAACACGACAGCATATGTCTATATTTTGTAGTATAATACGTATTACTTCCGATAGCTTAGTAGTTCGAAATTTTCTGAATATATTTGTCTACTCTTACGTTTCATACTCTCAGTCATCCCTAATTAAAAAAGTTAACATTATTAAGTATTCCATTAAAAATAATCAAAGAATAGAAACACGAAAGTTATACATGAAATACGCTAATACTAATAAGCCACGGTGCGTGAATATTGAAAAGGTCGCGAACTCACTTACAGGCGGCTTGCGGCACCTCACAGACCACTTAGGGGTATGTTGTCTGTGCGGCACCTAGAGGCTAGCGAATTATCTAGCGAGTAGCTTCGTAAAACGAACATTCTCGAACGTTCGCGACCGGCCTAGCAGCTAGACACCAAGAGCAGTGTGGAACGTTCGAGAACCGGTCGCCGCACTCGCTCGACGCGTCTCACGGCTTAAGATATAAAAGGCGTCCGAGCGCGAGCTTTATACAATTTTTTTCCTGTTGATATATTTGCGATTTGCGAATAGACGTTCAAAGCGTTGGACCTTATTGAAAGGCTTAATTGATATTAACAATCCGTATTTATCAGCGGGTCTTTTATGATAATTCATTTATATATTCCTTTTGTTGATATTTCATAAAATAGCCCTAATGTCGAAATATGAGTACGAGAGGTAAAATAAAGGTCGTCGTCTTTGATTACTTCGATTTTATACGTGTTATTGAAAACAACACTCCAAATAACAGGATAACAGGATAGCAGTTTCTGACAACTGTTATTGAAAAATAGCACAACAGTATAATTCATTATTGGTAAATACCCGTTATTGCCATCTCTATGTACTTCTGTCTAATTTTTGAGGATATGAGCGTGACTATATTTATTTATATTATTTCCCGTCCCGTTCAGATATTGGTCTAAGAAAAAAAAACAAAGTCATATAACACTTGGTAAACCAATAAAAAAGGCGCTTGCTAATCTTCCCATTGTTCTGACTCACAGAGCGTGCGCTCGTCATTGTGACATAAGGTGCGAATGTTCGCCAATTTACTGACCATTCAGAAAACACATAAAAGATCGCCCCATCCCGCGTGCGCCACTTGACCCTAAGCCACGCATAAATTATGCATAATCATGTCGATGGCAATGCGTTTGAGAGGTTATATAATCTGTACACAAATTAGCGCCATCTGATATTTTTTATATCTGTAGCCATAGTACACGTTCCCGCGCAATTAAAACGCGATGCCTTTACATACACTTATGCCGTTGAATTCGTAAAATATGTTATATATTGTTTTTAAATGTACCTATTAAAAATAATCTTGCACTCATATAAACAGATAACATTCTTGACGTTAAGAAATACGAGTCCCCTATATACTCAAAGTTGTTGGTTTTGTTTTATATTTAGTTTAGTTACAAATAAAAAGTCAAATTTGTCAATAACTTTATTGCGATATCGAGGAAAAAAACTCCCATTATAAATTGAAACTGGCAACTATGACATTTAGAATTTTTAAAAATGAAACATTATTTTTTCCTTTTAGAAGTTATATTAAGCGATACATTTGGTTATTGTGTAATAAGAATACCATTATTTGTATTATATCCTTTTAGATATACACATATTTTAAGTGTTTAGGTGAATGTTCCTAAAAGTGAGACATTAACTACAACTATTTACATATTTTGATAAGACAACCTTATCTGCATATAAATAGGGCATTGACAGTTTTTAAAAAAGTAGGTTATTAAAAAAAATAAATTAAAAGAGCAAAACTTTAACAAATAATAATGGATCTTGGAAGATAATAGATGGTAAATACACCCGAAAAGGTAGGCAGAAGTATATACTTACATACATAGAGGTACAAATCCAATTCCAGACAACTTATTTCTTTCAGATAAAATGAAAAAACTCATAAAACAAGTTGCCGAACCCGGTATCTCTTTAAACTCAGACACCGACTACGCTGGACCGTAGAGACGAGTACAGATGTACTAGTAGAATAATAAAAAAAACCAAGCAAAATAGCGTTTCAAAACTAGTCCATATCATTATCACACGCAGCTTAACATTAACAAATAAAAATGAATGCACAATCTAAAAATACTTAAAATGTATTGATACCCCTCATCCGCCCCAACTCTTAACGAGCGAACAATTACATTTAATTTTAGTACATTTTTTAAAGTGTCCCAATATGGCGTAACCCTAGTCCGACCGCTATCCCGTAATAAACCGTGACATTTGTTAAAAAATATATCCGAGAGGGTATCGTTCCAAACTTCAATTGTATTCGAGTGCCACTTGTTTAAATGCATCCCTGTAATCCAGCTATTAAATAATCGTAAAGGATTTTAGATTTTATAGTCCTTTAAATAGAGTTTATTTTTGAGTTTTTAGTAAAATTTTACAACTTACATATAAAAAAGTATAATAGTAAGCTTTTTAGCATAGTTTTAAGGAATATAACAAAACGATTGTAAGAGACAGGAAAGATGGTTTGATAACTCGCCGGTTTTTACAATTTTAACGTTAACATTAACGTAATAGATATGCGATCTATTACGTTAATGTTCGTAACTGTTGGGATTTCGATTAAGATTATAGGGAAGCCAGATTCCTTATTAAATATTTATTAATCATTACAAAAATTTCCTTTTTTTTCTATTTTTTTTTAGTGATTATACTGAAAATAAGTCGATGACGAACTCACAAAATTATAATAAGTAACACAAACTACCTTATGCTTTAAAGGAAGCACCACCTCATGGAAATATTTTTTGATAATGAATTACGATATTTTGATTTTTTATTTGATTTCATAATAGCCAGTCTTTACTCCAGGTTTGTATTAGCAAATTTATAGTCAAATTCCGTTTTTATAAGCGAAGAATATTTCTTATCATTAGGAAGTACGTCTACTTGTCTATCTTACATAAAAATTTATGATGAATTGCTTGATAAAGCCAGATTCCGAAATCGCCCATACCCTAGAAGAATTAGGCAGAGAGTACTTACTAATGCACCCATGATTAGCCGACGATATTAGGCCCCAATATCCGTTTCTATTGTTATTATTAACGCTTTATTGTACACAAAAACACACATAAGAACTTAAATAAAACAAATCCGTCAAGTGCGAGTCGGACTCATACACCAAGGGTTCCGCATCATTATCTATAAAATCGGCATAAAAACGTTTGTTTTATGGGAGCATCCTTATTATATTTATTTTATTCTGTTTTTAATATTTGTTGTTATAGGAGCAACAGAAATACATCATCTGTGAAAATTTCAACTGTTTAGCTATTAAAGCTTAGGAGATATAGCTTAGTGACAGACAGATGGACAGCGGAAAAAAGTACAAAATTTGAGATTATCTCTATCGAAAGTAATATAACAGTAAGATAGTAAATTAAAGAAGATGAAAATATAGACGATGAAATATGGCATAAAATAAAATTACACCAAGTGCCGGCACTGGAAAATATGAACTCTATTTATTGATATTAATTAGCTGCTAGATATTGGTCAAAAGACTCAAAGGCTTTTGAAGCCCGGGACAGTAAGGTGTGATGGGACGTAATCGAACGGATGAAAGGGTAATCTATCCCTCGACGTTCTTTGTTAACGGCAATGCTTTACCGAGCTTCCTATACTCGTACACCTGTAGTCTAAAGGACGTTTATCAATTTGTGCGATTAGGGTTTTTATTATATTTTCAATAGGGCCTAAATGACCTTGTGGTACGCGCTTCGGACTTCCCTTTAAATAGTCGAGGTTCGAACCATATAAGTTCTTCTAACCTAGGACATTTTCTGAGTGCTCTTACTGTGAAGGAAAACATTATAAGGAAACCGGGATGTATGTGGATAACCTTATATCGTTTGATAATAATAGGTGTCAATGCCTCTGCCTACCCTTTCGGGGATACGGAGGTATCGGTATTTATTGAATGTATACGACACTTGTAACATGTAAATATCGCAAAAAGAGATTTCGATCCCCATATAAAAGTAAAGCTTAAAAGAAATAACTAGTCTCACAAATGCGAACGTCACCCTCCACTTGTCTGTCTGTTCTTAAGCTCTTTTTTTTTGAACCACGCAACGCATTATAATGTAGTTTTCACCGTTATTCAAGCAATTTGTTCTTGAAATTTTATACATTCAAATATTCTAATGAAGTATTTGTATAACAGATAAACAATATGTAAAATAAAAAATGAGTAATAATGCCTAGTGCAGTAAAATAAAAAATGAGCTAAGTGTCAGATCTCATGTTAAATGAGTCGAAGCCGAGATTGACAAACATTTGATCTGAGGCTTTCTTTTTTACTGCCCGAGGTGCCTATATTATTTAAGTGCCAATAATGTTTAGCTCAGCGGGAGAAAAGTAACCACTTTCCGTCCGGAGGGCAGAAAAAATATTTATATTCACATAATTTGACTTTAAGTAAACTTCACATTAAATTTTTATTACTTATCAGTAATTGTTTATTGTAGTTTTTGTGACAGCAAATGTCCGCGAGATGGTGTGCAAATAAACTGCTCTTATACAAACTTTTGTTTAACTTGCAAAGTATGTACTTACATAATATGTATATAACAATGTAGATCTTGCTACTCTATTTCGAAATAGATATCTTCAACCAAATACGCTGAAGTTTTGTGAGTACAATTAATTTGGATGACAATGCATGGTAAGCTAGGTGACGTCGTTCTAATCCAATATGGCGGAACATCCAAGATGGCGGACTAGTCGTTTTTTAATTCAAATTGATACGTTATACCAAACACATTTCGTTGGTAAAGTTTAATACCAACCAAGTGGGAGTACAGAGTATAATTAAAAGAAGCCCAAAGGCAGTTTAACGCACGAGTTCAAAGGCAAGTAAATTTTAATTAAAGCAATATTACTTTTAATAACTTTCCTCTTATAAAATGTATTATCGTGATTTATATTGCTGTAACTTTATTAAGTTTGTTTTTAAGTTGAAATTCAGTATAACTTGAAATTAGCCAGGTAGGTATGTATATAAAACTTCTTTACGTGTGCCTAATTGGGTTTACTTATGAGATATTTCCACCGTGTTGATCCGGGTCCCTCGTGTAGAATAGACCAGGCAGCTCGAAAGGGGCGAGCATAAGTTGACTGGATCACTTCTAACGTGGTCACTGGTGATAGAGTGCTTTGCAGCAACTTGTCCGGGTAGGGATCCACCGTCTTACCTGTTCCTGCCACTGCAATGACATTGTAGTGTTCTGGTCCAGAGGGTAGCATAGCTGTTAGATTTCACATGTGGTCTCAGCCTGATCACAGACAGTGACGCACTTATAACATGTACCTATATGGTCTATAGCAGGTGTGGCCAACCGGTCGATCGCGATCGACCAGTTGATCGTAGTTCTAATTCAGTCGATCGCGGCAAAGCCAAAAATATAAATACGTAGATCATGTAATTGACATGTATATTTTATGTATTGGTGCAGAAGTAAGTAATTGGTAGATCACACTGGGTGTCGTTAAACAAGTTGGCCACCCCTGGTCTACATAGGCTACGATTGTCTCATATCATCATAAGACCGGGTGCTTGTTCGCTGTCTTATTCCATAAGAAAACTTGTTTACGGGATGACTTTGGCAATCCATCTTCGGTTATTATTAGATTTGCTTTATCGTTGCTAGGAACCATTTCTTAGCTTTAATGTGGAGTCATTAAGATATTATGTGACCACTTTAGTAGATATTATGACCTTGTATTCCTTCGTCTATTCGGATACCATTATGTAAAGAATATATCTACCTTCCAGGCACCTCGTTTCATATTTTTAAACTAGGAAGAAAAAGTATATGTAACAAGAGATAAACCTGTTTCTGAACATCTATACATAACTTTTAAAATTCATGTTAAAAAAGAAACTAATACCGTGACTATGATTAGGTACGCTTAGAATTTTTGGCCAGTATCGATAAAGCCAAGATTAGCACCTGACCTATCCTGTCACCCTAATGTCAATGTTTGTCACTGTTTTGTTCTAGTTTGGAGGTACGTTACTTACTCAAGAGGCAATTACTATTTTAACACACCAACTCTATTATTACTATCTTTAGTCTCAATAGAGGAAGTGTATTTCTTATTCTTAAAATATCTTAAAAATGTAATATTGGAAGAAATAATACAGGATCTAAGTGACGTGGAGAACTCGACCTGTTTTTATAACTCGAAAAGTATGGACAAGAAAGTGCTCTTTTGGGGCTTTTTACTTTATTAAAACTATATCAATATAATCTTTACTCTATTGAATTGAAACACTTGGACACCCATAGAGATTTTTGTCAATAATAAGTAGAAAAAATATAAGTTACTATGTTTATCATCCATATAAAAATCATTTTTGCACTTCGTCACCTTTATAAACGAGAGTATTGAAGTTAGATACTATGTTTGTATCAACAACTTGGACCTAATACTATTGTCATAATAAAAATAACACCCTTTTGTGGTGTGCTCATCCGAATATTCGTAAATCAAAACAAATAAAGATGTGATATATTTTTTGACATTACCCCTTTTTCCAAAAAATAACACAGCGGGGGGCGGGCGCGAACTTGTTGCCCTTTGCCCTTTTATGATTGGAACGATAAAAAAAACAAAAGAGTTTCAACCCGTAGTTAACCCTTCACGACATGTGTCGTGGTGGCGCGAAACCGAAAATTGCCAACATAATAAAATCAGAGAAATATGCAACCCTCAATTCTAATACCTGGCATAACGATACATATTCCCTTGCATCGCATATTTCTTTGTAGCACAGATAATAAATGTATTTGTTTCGATACCGACAGATATGTGCATCAATGCGGTTTATTATTTTTACGGAATGTTTTTCGCATATGGTATTATTTGCGTAAGTTATTTGTGGTTAACATAGATCATAAGCCGATTATTGTTCTAGAGACATCTGTATAATTTCTCTGGTTCGAAGTTTAGCGTTTTGATTGATGTAAACCATTTTTTTAGTTTTCACGATTACCTATGAAGCTAAGGTACTATCTGGATATTACAATTGTAAAGATGTGTCTTTAATTTGTAGTATTTCTATCTTGCCCTAAATTAGTTAAACTCTCTTGTTGACTATTCCAAAAAAGCCAGCATTATGAAAATAAGATGGCTTCTGTTGAGAACGTGATATACTCTATGTTTAATATTAGGGACAAGTCTTTGTTAGGAGTGGAATCTCCAGATAGTACTCCAGCTTTATAGGTTAAAACTAATTGTCACTTGTAGTATCCATAGTTTAACAACACTTCTAATTATGGGATGATTTAAAACATCATATAGTTTCCTAAAAAAATATTTGTTAAAAGCAAATATTTTAATGAGTTTAATTATTAATAAAATTGATCTAGTGGTACGCACTTCGGACTTCCATTTCGGTAGTTCAGGTAAATGATATGAATGAGTTTTCCTAATTCAAGTGCTTTTTCTAAGTGCTCTTACGTTGAAGGTAAACGGCGTGAGATCCGGAATTTGTATCCGATATAGTGACGGCCTTGCTAACTGCCTCTTTCTAGCCTTTCGGGGATATGGGCGTGGCGGTAATTATTTTAAAAATTTTAAATTTTGTCAAGGCATTTTTTTTGTCGATTCCAATCTAGTGTTTGTTCAAAACCTCCATTAAACCCAAGTTTGTGTTAATTCTTCGATATAGTAAACAACAATAATCATTTTAACTGATTAATTATTAACAAAATAGCATATTATATCTCTTTAATTTTCTCAACAGAATTATATTGAAAATTAGGTTATTTAAATTTAAAACTCTGGGAAATTTGCAAATGCAATTTCCTTTGTTAGAAGTTTAGAACTGACAGTTATTTCAGTTTACGCCGGCACTGTGGAGTGGGGTCAATGAAAATAAGCAGAGTGTTTGGACCAATTTATAATTCAGAAACATAAACTATTTTGACCAATATACCTTTAAAAAAATATGCCTAGCTGCTCTTTTTTAGGGTTACGTAGGCAAAGGATATAAACGAGACCGTGTTACCTACTAAGACATTGCTGTCTCTCTGTCTGTTTGTATGTTTATCTATTTATCACATGACTAGAATGAACCGTAATAGCTAGATAGCTGAAATTTTGACAGATGATGTATTTCTATTGCCGCTGTTACAACAAATACTAAAATATAGAATAAAGTTACCACATATGACGACCAACAGATGTCACTAAGTACCTATCCATATTTATATCGCGGTATAAACAATGAGTAGTTATATAGTTAGATTGTAGTTCTCAAAATATTTATTTATATATATATGCAATTATGAACAGACTTGATTTTATCTCTCATTTTTAGACTATAAATACAGTACGGAACCCTTACAATGCGAGTTGGAGTGGTAAATGGCCATTTTTTATACATCATTTCCATTAATATACACTCAGTAAATAAAAAAAAGCATAGAATAATGCTAATGACTAATCAAACCCATTAAAAATTATGGTTAGTAGCATTAAACTCTATCACACTTGTAACAACACAAATTACTGCCATAATTACCGCCTTTTTTATTTACAAATATTTAATTCCAAAAAATAGAATGTATTTTTTGGAATTAATAATAGTTTATTGATATGTGAAATATACGAGCATAAATAAAAATTAAATAATAGAAATAAAAATGAATTTATACTTCTAAATGACTACACCAATTTGGGTAAATCTTTCTTTTGCATGAAAATAAATATTGCGTACGAATTTTCCGGGTCGGCTAGTACATACGTGGCGTCTCAGTTATCCTAAGCCTACTCGTACTTTTGTAATACTTATTACTTACTCAACTAGTCGAGTAGTCGCGGACAACTACTCAAATTAAAAAATTCGAATTGCAGAAAAGGCTTAAGAAATATAATAGGACACATACGAAGTCTGGTAAAAATAATATAAAATTTGCTTTCAGATAGCAAATCTGTAATCGATTAGCCGCCTGACAAATGCTCAACCATCCATCACCGCCCGGGACGGAAGGGTTCGCTCTCAGACCTGATCAAACTTACAATGACTACGACATTTTACAAACACACTCGCATTGCAAGCTATTGCTTCTATGCCTATACCCGTTTCTATCATTATAAGTTTTTTTCTATATAAATCCGTACTAATGTTATACATGAGAATGTAACTCTATTTGTCTCTCTGTTAGGCTTTCACGCCTAAACCACAGAACCGATTTTAATGACATTTAGTGCAGAGATAGAGTTAACCTTGAGGAAGGACATAGGCTACTTTTTAGTCGACTACATTAAAAGGAGGGTATGTTTTTACGCAATAAGTAATATAAGTCGGAAAAATTTCTGCCCTTTGAAAGTTGTCTTTGATATTATTACTTATTACTAAGTATTAAAAGTACATAATTTACATTGAAAGTAAATGAACTATAAAGGTCGCATCGCATGGATTAGTTGGGTTTATTATGATGTAATAATACAACTTTTTTTCGAATTTTTTGTCTGTCTGTCTTTCTGTTGGATGTAATAAGGAGTAATTTAGGCTACTTTTATTCAATTAAATTCAAACTCGAACATAGTCGCGGGAACATAGTATTTTTTATTATCAACACTGTGAAAAAAACTTTTTTTTCAATGCAAAGAATTAGTTAAATAAAGTTGGAGTATTTTTTAATTTTTACTAAATGCATAGGTATTAATAATGAAGTAATATTTTCAACAAATTTTGTCTATCTGTCCGTCTATTTGTTTGTTCCGGATAAACCCTGAAACGGTTAGATCGATTTTGAAGGAATTTTCATTGGTAGATAGCTGATGTAATAAGGTGGATTTCAAGTTACTGTTATTTTAGTCGCGGTCACAGTTAGGTAAGTTCATATGCAAAATTACATTTGTATCAGATAACACATCGAACTAATCAAATCAATTTGTTTGTGTATCTATTATAAACTAGGAATTCTTGTTTGTAACACAACACGCTATGTTTGTATTTGAAGACCTTAACCCTGTGTCAATAACCGTCTTACCATATCTAATATTCTGCGGTGACTGCCAGCTAGCGTTAGGGTTGTCAGCTACAAGAAAAATCGGAAAACTAACTAATTACATCCTCTTATTATATTATAATGTAACTTCTGACTATTTTATTTTTTAATTTTGCTGTGTAGTTAAGATTTAATATTATGTAGTGCAAAGATTTTTTTCCAATTAATCTTTGCTATAAATATCGACAAGTTTACAAATACGTCAGTAATACGAGAATTGTTACTTAATAAATGTCATGGACAGACTTAGTAATCCCGTTTTTACGTTTTGGGCACGGAATTTTGAAAAGGTGTAATTTATGAATAAAATAGTTCTTAATTTTTATTCTTATTTATATATTATATTTCCTAAACTTAAAATGGTTGAAATTGTCTAGGCAGTATTTATGTCGCTGTAATAATGTTAGGTTCAAGAAATCATGAGAAAGGTAAATTCGTATTTGACAACCCTAAGTATACTATGTATATAACAAAGGGTTTCGACTCCCGCATACACTACAATTGAAACATCCTGTTGGACTCGGGGGTAACTCGTAACTTTTATTTGCCACCTAATTGAATTATTAAAATCTGGACGTTCCCACGATTTTTCATAATAGGAACATTAAGGACCAATATCCTTAAGTTATCCACTTAATCAATTAGCATAATGTATATACATACTTACGTAATATATCTATATAATCGTCTCGGATCTTCGAAGTTTCGAATTTAATTCCCATCATGGGACCTAATATCGTCGCCTAAATGTGGTTATACCGGAGTGTATCTCTCTACCTACCACTTCTGCGCTATTTAACTTACAAATGTATTAACGACGTTTTATATAAAAATATCTTAATTCATCTTAGATTTATAAACAGATCGTCTCTGTGGTGTAACGATACGGCTGTCGCCTGTTAAAACTGTTAGGCATGTAAGGCCCAGGGTTCAATTCCCAGGTTAGGCAACATTTCTTAAATGTTTTTCAGATTATTTTGAATAAGCATTATATTGCCCGGGATTGGAATGTGCCCGATGTGGC
>DVZL01006368.1:0-11417 GCA_018236625.1 Lasaia peninsularis | reverse complement strand
AGTGATTCAAGAGAAAGGTTTTTATGTATATAACATGTATAGTATACCCGTGCGAAGCCGGGGCGGGCCGCTAGTAGATGATAAAAGTGTGCGTGTGCGTGTACGGTACACTTGACCATTTTATTCTTTACTTTTTATAGCTAACAATCATAGAGTTATTGATATGAAGATCGCTTTAATAGTTTTTTTTCAATTGGCTAGATAATAGATATATACTCTTCTTGTCATCCCTGTCTTACTCTCCGCCTTTTACATTCATCCATCCATAGTCAATATTTTTAAACAGTTAAATTTTGTCTATGGTCCTAATAAAGACATCAACGAATATAACATTCAACAACTTGGTATTTGGAACGTTTTAGAATCGTTTCAAATCGAATGTGAAAAGAATATAATATGTACTGTCAAATGGCTGCAGAACATATGAGATCGACATACCCTAGTAATCTCGTTTAACACTAGGTATTAGCGTAACTAGTAAATAGGCATGTTGGTCTAACACCTTGGCCCAATGTGTAATGTGGCCAAAATGTATAAGCCAAGAAATGGCTAAATTATCTACAGGCAAAACCGAAGCCAAATACTAGTTGGTATGACGTGACCTAATAGTGTGTATCGAGTCATAGACTTCCGCTTGAACGTGGAAGTGTCCATCGAGAATACAAATGACAAACGTGACAACATTGACAGATTTATGACAGGTTTGGATTATGGACTCGTAACCTGTCATTACCTACTGGATATTTAATCAGATTGAGTTTTTATGACATTAAATGATTCCGTAATTGTTCCTATTTAAATTTTGACTATTGGGAAAATTAGTTCATGAAAATATAGCTCGGTGTGATATGCTTCAAACTTTGAGGATATCTTTTTTATGGTATACTAGCTACCCGCCGCGGCGTCACACGGGTATACTATACATGTTATATACATAAAAACCTTCCTCTTGAATCACTCTATCTATTAAAAAAACCGCATCAAAATTCGTTGCTTAGTTTTAAAGATTTGAGCATACATAGGGACAGACAAGACAAGACAAGTGACTTTGTTTTATAATAGTAATAATGAAGACAGTGAACAGGCGCACGGGTTCTTGCTAAGGGATCCAACATTTCCTTGAATAATTGTTACAGTTTGAAAGATAATCAAGAAAAGTTAACATTGTTACGGTTCAGTACCCAAAGGGTAAAAAGGAACCCTATTACTGAGACTTTTTTGTCTGTCTATCTGGCTGGCTATCTGTCTATCTATCTGCCAGTCTGTCACCAGGCTGCAAATTTTCACGGATCATGTATTTCTATTGCCATAACATCTATCATCTCTCTCCTTGTTATATGCTAAAGATGCTCCTGTCTGGTTGGCTTGTCACATCTCAAAGAGAAATAATAATCACATTCACAATAAACCCATATTAAACATCTACTTTTGATCATAAACTGGCTTGTTTTTATTTTGTCAACTGCACGAAACGTTTTCACAGAAAGAGAGGTTGACCAGTTTAGAGTGAGATAGCAATACTTCGGATTGGGTATAGGTTTAAGTTAAGATCGTAATCTCTAAATAGTATCATAAACTTCACGGTCAACATCCATGTCTGTTTTACAAATTATATGTATACTGTCATAAAAAATATTTGGAACACAAAAAAATCTGGAACGAAATACCATATAAAAACTGGCTAAGTGTGATTGGGACACGCGCAAAAAAGGGTTCTGTTCCATTATTTATAGAAACGGTAAAAAAATCACGTTTGTTGTGTGTTTCTCGGTTTTCAGTATTTGTTGTTATAGCGCAAACCGAAACACATCATCTGTGAAAATTTAATCTGTCGCGCTATTTTTATATTTTATAAGATATAACCTGGCAGATAGATAGGCAGACAAAGAGACGGGTACGGAATCCTAGACAGGTTCACCTTTCTTGTTTATCTTTTAAACCGTAATACTTATTTAAGGAAATGTTGAGTTCTATAGCAAGAAAGCCTCTAAAGTTAATGCATATCGCACCGAGCCATTTTTCGTTCTTTGAATAGTACTTATTAATCAATGAATAGTATTAAGATGAAACCGACATCGTTTTACGTTTTCATTAATCAATCTAATGACCTATCACGATTAGGGTTGTCACTTTTGGATCTTGTTTACATGGACATTTGTAATACGATATTATTGTAGATAATGTTATTACTTAAGACTATATATACGATTTCCGACCTTTTGACATTACGTTAGTATAATTAGAGATATTGTGAATTAGTTGAACGGCTATAGGTACGAATGAAGGCTAATTTAGTTCACTCTTGAGGTTTTCTCACTATTATTCCGAAATTTTGAGTAAGCATTACATTGTCTGGGATTGGAATGTGCTCGGAGTGGCGATAGGCTTGCCACCTATTACATCATGGGCCCTAATACATTGTCTAATCGTGGGTGTTCTAGTATATCTACTGGACTTACGAGTCGTGGATATACTAGCACACCCCTGCCTATCTCTTCGGGGATAATAGGCATGAAGGTACTTTTTATGTTCATCAGACAAATGCCTCTCACCGTCGGGAATCGAATCCGAGCCTTGAGGTTAGTCGATGGGGCTAGAAGCTGGAAAAGAATATCGTACAATTTTTCTGATTCTTTGCTCATTTTTATCAGATATAGACACTTATTAATGCACTTTTACGTAGGTTGTATCAAATGTATTGTTTGTCCACGGAACCGGAACGCTTCTAATATGGTTTAAATTAATAGCTCTTTCTCCGGTTTAATGAGCCAGAAAAACTCATTTACATGATCATTTATGCAAAGATATCTCATAAAAGGTGATATAAAGATAAAAAGAATGAAACATAGTGATAAGTAAGTATAATAAAGAAAATAGACTTCACTTTTGTTCACGTTCTGGAAAAACACTTCAGTGCAAATTGATTTTGCTATAAAACTTGGACTTTTATTATTAGATTAAGTAAATAAAAGATATCTAGAAGTACATTGATATTTTGTTCTGTTTCAAAATAATCGATTTAAATTGTCACTTAAATTACAATAAAAACAAATGGTTTTTGTTTTGTTTCGAATTTATTGTTTTGCAAGAGATTATTTTGTAATTTTATAATACCTACACTATTTCAATATTTTAATTCTAAAGATTTTTCTCATCATTTTACGCCCCAGACTATATTTATCTGTTCTATATTCTCGTTGGCGATAGATGAAACTTGCATATAATCATATTTAAATTTAAAAACACAAGCACTTTTTCAAATATAATTGAAATTTTTTTAAGAAATAGTCGACCGGTTTTGCTTTTAAAAGCGTCATTAGGGCTAAAAATTAAGTTACTAAACTTTAAAATTATAAGTAATATGTTAAGAAAAACGTGTGTTTTCTTCAATTTAAATATGAATATGTTTATCGATTTATTCTTTGCTATATCTATTGATCTCAAACAATATTCAACATTCTGCTTTTTTATAAGAATTCCTGAATGAAATATCCCCTGAATGTAAACAGATTTCATTAAAAAAAACCTTTTTTTAATGAAATCTGTTTACATTCAGGGGGTTAGTTAAATTAGCAGTTGCATTGTATAGTGTGAAGCGTGAGTGACGTCACAAAGCACTCAAAATAAATACAGAATTGACAACCCTAAATAAAGATAGGTGTTTATTATTTTTTATGGAACCGATAAACGAGTTACTATTGAGTTTGATTGGTGAAACTAACGGTGGGATGATTAGAGAAATACATTTTAATATCTTAAATTTTTTAACATGAAAAACCTTTCGGCTTCATAATTCTATAAGTTTTTTATGGAATGAGACGGTATAGTCCCTGTGTTACCTCTGTGTAGAATACCATCTGCCTCTCTACCAGGCTTATAATACGCGAGCATAAGTTAGCGTAGTGCTGTGCAGCAACTTGTATAAAGAGAGTTATGAGTGTAGAGGAAGCTAGGTTTAAATTTTTTCCCGTGATGGTCCGAGTCTTCTATGTAGAATAGACCATCTGCCTTCCTACCAGGCGGTTCGTAAAAGGCGATTGGTTATCAAGGTCATTTCCTACAAGTCCACTGGTGGCAGAGTGCTGTGCAGTTCCTTTTAAACTTTTACTACATGTATAACATACGTAATTACACAATATTTGGAACTCCTGTCCCGAATATGTGTAGTGACGTATGTTACTCTTTCTAAAATGGATGGCCACTCTCTCGGTCAATTTTGTGAAGTTGTCAAAACAAGCCGGCCCGGAAGCCGGGTTATGAGAATGAGAGATGTTTAATTTTGAGGACAGGGCTTTGCGAAGAGTGTAATCTACGTTCTACAGATAGTACATTTAGCTTCATGGTTAAATATAAATTGAAGTCTGAAAGCTTTAAAATATTGGCAAAGATCACTATGCTTGCAGTTTATTTAATCCGTACTAATATTATAAATGACAAAGTAACTCCATCTGTCGGTTACCTCTCTCGGTAACCTCGGTTGTCTCTTACCATCAGGAGACGCGTGTGCTAGTTCGCTGTCTTATATTAAATAAAAAAAAAACAAAAAAATATTATCTCCCTTGGGATATTTTCGAAAAACTGGATAGGTATAACGTATTACATAGCAAGCATTCTTCCGGGTCTCAGGCTATTATCTGTTAGCCAAATGTCATAATTCGTTCAGGCCTTGAGATGTTATTAAATAACAAATACCTACATTATATCCGAACTTCCAAATACGAACATTTAAATATACATTTTGAAATTGAAAATTTATAGGGAAATTACAGATGAACCTTGCTCTTTTTAGATTTCCATACCTAAATGTTGAAATTTACACAAATTACGTAGATATGGGATATATTACAACATATATATACTAAGATCAGAATAAAATCCCATACAAAAATGGGTTATTATAGTTAACTGTAAGGAACGCGTTTGTTCCACGTTTGTTCCACTCGCACTTGGCCGTTTTTTATTAATCTGTCGAAAATTCGATATCAATGATTATAATTAAAATTTCTCATTTTTTGGATTGAGGACTGTTTTTGTCCCCATTTCGCTCGTAAATGCGAACAAAAACAGTCCTCTGGTCTCAATGGCATAACATTACAAAAAGTGTTTTCGCGTGCCACGGGCGAACGAGCTCGGAAATCACACTGTGATACAGTTAAAGTTAACTCATTTTGCTTTCCCGTTAAGGTCACTGTATTACTATAGTAGACAAGAATTCTAAAAATCAGACGACTTAGACGAATAACCTATCCCAATTACTTTGTTTAAGAAATTATGGTTATAAAGACAGCTTATGTGAAATTGTGTATTTTCGTACGTATGTTTCAACTGGCAGCAGAAGCGATTCTAATGAATTTCAGCATATATATTACATAAATAATATACATATAGATTAGACCTTGGAGAAGGAAGTTTATTTTTTAGGATTTCGTGCCTAAAGGGTAAAAAACGGAACACTATTACTAAGACTCAGCTGTCCGTCTGTCTGTCTGTCCCCACGCTGTATCTAATGAACCGTGATAGCTAAACTGTTGAAATGTTATTGTCGCTAGAACGAAAAATACTAAAAATAAAATAAATGTGCTCCCATAAAACAAACGTGATTATTTGCCGTTTTTAAAGATAAATGGTACGGGACCCTTTGTACGCAAGTCCGACAGCTAGTACCTAATAAAACTATGCATTAAATATTTCTGTGTATACAACACGTGCGATTACTTTAAGTATCCAATCAAGTGTCATAAAAGCGAATCCACTTCCTCGCTGTCCCGTTAACCAAACCAACTGTGACACACCAACCAGTTTTTAATAAGCACCAATCGAACCATCCACGAACTCCGACTAATGGTTCATGTGTGATTTAATATAAAAAGTATAAAAGTTAATTGATAGAATCAGCTACGTTACTTTGCGGAATTCCATATTTAAACAAAAATGAAATTATAATTATTTCTTACCGGCTACGTCGGCTACGTAATCTCCTCTAGATTTGACAAGTCCACCAGTTTTTACGCAAAGCGACTGCAACCTAGAAGGGAAACTAGGCCCAAACCTATATTAGGTCGAATTCAATGAATTCGCCTTCATCACGATGTTTTACTTCACCGTAAGAGCACTCAGGAAATGTACTTAAGCAAGAAAAACTTACTTGTACATGGCGGCGTTGAACTTGGACTTGGAGCTATTTATAAAAAATATAATTATTATTTTTATTAAAAGATCCTCCGAGGCCTGTTTTGAAAGTTCAGTTTCGAATTCATTAAACAATGAGTTTTTCTGAAGTTAAGTATATTTTCCGATTGCTCTTACGGTGAAGGGAAACATCGCGAGGAAATCCGGGATTTGTGCCCGATATGAAGCCGGACTTGCCACCCGTCATATCATGGAACCGAATATCGTCGGCTAATCGTGGTTTACCTTTGCCAACCACTTCGGGGATTTGGATGTAACGATATTTTTTTTATAGTTATTTTGAAATCTCTAGCCAAAAATATTAGTATAGTGCGACTCGATCAAGCCGGACACACATATAATTGTCAACTAGCGACCCGCCCCGGCTTCGCACGGGTATACTGTAGATACATGTTATATACATAAAAACCTTCCTCTTGAATCACTCTATCTATTAAAAAAATCGCATAAAAATTCGTTGCTTAGTTTTAAAGATTTAAGCATACATAGGGACAGACAAAAAAAAAGACTTTGTTGTATAGTATGTTGTGATAGTACGTTCGCCGCACAACCGAAAAGAACTAGATTGTACTCCATACAGCCTGTACTTTTGTTTTAGAGTCGCAAAGTGCAGTCTTGGGTCTTGCTTGATCATGTAGAAATAAACTACTATTTATGGCGGGAATTCGCAAAATATAATTTTATTTTTGTTAAGGTATTGATACTTATTCAACTGTATATGCAATGGAGGTTCCAATTTTGGTAAAATTCTCTTATTATTGAAAATAATTTTATTTAGGGGTTTCCCGTGCTGTTTATTGTAATAAATACAAGCAGAATTCCCTGACATTTTGTGTAAATAATTGGTTTGAAGAGGACATTGGTATTAATCCGTCAAGTCTCAGGATTCTGCTATTGTCCAACTGACTACTCTAGGAGAAATAATTTGCAATCTGATTTACTTAATTATTCCACTTACGAGCGATGGAGTTGATACATCCTTTCGTAAGGGTATATAAAAGATCACGGTGCAAGCGATAATAAAGTTAGCTCTTTGCAAATTGCCTTTAAATTTTAACAAATTTAGTCAAATACAAGCGGTAGTTACGAAGTTGTTTAGTTTCAATCTAAGGTTTTTGCGGTCAGATGGAGCCACGGTCAACGATACATGAATATGTATAATTAAATTGCAATTTATCGACATGATTCAAGTCCGTCGCCACCGTCTATGCGTCTGCCGAAGTGACATAACAAATTAGAGGGCACAGATCCAAACGTCGAATGTTTTTTTTACGTGTTTAATTGAGGGCAGGTGGTTGATATGGAGTGCAACCTCTAGAAGTACCTATAGCGTCATCCTTCACCGTTTTTTTTGTTAGCGAAGGCATTAGATATATCATCAGTCTATTGATCTTAATAGGCTGTGGAAATGTGACGTCATGAACATTAAAGGTATGACTATTGTGCCTACGACAGTAGATTTTGACAGTAGAATCAATTTAATATATATTTTTTTAAATCTCATGCAACCTAACTCAAGCTAGCTTCACAGACAGACGTGTCGCGTACGGGCAATGTCTACAGTAATCCGGCGTTCGTTTTTCATTCTTGAAGACTAAATAAATTAATTACTCATAATCAGCGCACTCATATTTTTTGTAATTAGATATATTTTTTTAAAGTTCTTGTATTTGATTTTTATTACATAGATGGTTGGTCTAAAGGTTGGTTGGTAGAGAATGCCCGCCCTTTGTATAATATGATGCACAAAAATATTAAATAAATAAATGTAATTAAATGCACTACTTATTGGCTTGAAATCGGTGTCAATAATATATCTTCACGCCAGGTATCTTGTGGGATAGGCAGAGTGTGCAAAGTTTCACGATACACACCTAGCTTTCTCTAAATTCATTACTCTCTTTATACAAACACGCTGGTAAAGCTTAGCCGGTCAGCTGTTTAAAGATAAAATTTCTAATTTATTTCGAATCTAAGAATATATTATTAGTCTTGTAATGAAATTCAGACACTAACGTTTTGAAAAAGAAAACTAACATTTTTTTTTCTAAGAATCTAACGTTTTGCAAAAAAAAAGGAGCTATTTTCTTAGGTTTCCCACGGACATGATATATAAAATATGTACCTACATAATCAAACAGATAAGACAGTATAATTTTGATGAGACCTAAGAAGGAAATGTGCTACCCTATTTTTAATCGTATTTCAAGGATAAAAGACATTAATTTTGCATCACATTCCTTAAGTTGATAAGTTTATTCGGATACGGTTCATAGTCCGTCCCGCGTGTACCTACTAACGATCCCGTATGACTATAAAACAAGCATTATTCTAAATAACGGACACCTCACCTTTGTATTTTTATTATTACGTTAAGTAATGATTGTAGATGTATAAAATATTACACTCTTAATTATTTATAACTGTATTTTAGTTGAGTAACTGTTTATAATAGTACGAGTATTCTATACTAATGATAACTTTTTACCGCGTAGAAAAATTTAAATTTGTGCAGCAACTCACACAGGTAAGGATCAGTTACCAATTCCTGCCGCTATCATGACATTGTCGTGTTCCTGTCTGTAGGGAAGGGTAGCCGGTAGCCCTACACATAAGGTCTAACACCCCGACCACAGTGCGGCTCACCTACAAAATGTATGGTGTCTATAGGCCACGGTGTCTCTTACCATCAGGAGAGCCGCGTGCCTGTTCGCTGTTACAAAACCCACGAACTTATGGTACCAACTTATTTTATGTTTCCTGAGCAATAAGTGACAAGTTTATAATATCTGGCTGTTGGTACCCGGGGAGATCTAGATTGATGTTCCACTGTCAAAGCTCGTGTTTTATCCGACGGTGGCGTCAAGATATTCGTCTGGCGAGAGTAATTAATGTAGTGGAAACTAAGCAAGTATGTAGGAATCTTGTTGAAAGTAATGAATTTGGTAATAATCTCAAGTAATTCTCAAGTTCGTAATTCCAAAGCTTTAATATTTATTACAGATTCGTTTATACATAAGACAGGCACTATCTAAACTAGGTATTACATAATATGTAACTAATATTAACATTTACTTTCGAACCAATTTATTCATTTAATTTAAACCACGAAATTAATTTTAACAGTAAAACGGGTGAATACATAGGTACCATAATATCACAAATACAAAAGTTCGTAAGTTTACGCTTTTACGACTAAATGTTTCATTTTGATTAAATTTAGCATAAAGTTATCTGGAGATAATCTCAATCTATCACTTTCTCATAAAACCGACTATCTCCCTTTCACAGGGGCGGTTTGTTTTGGCAAGAGAAACAAGATTTAACAATACTAACGGGACAGGTTATTATTAGGAGTGTAATTTCCAGATACCTAAGTATCTTCTCTATCATGTAGACTATTGTCAACACAAAATATTTTTAAGCAACTTCCAATGGAGGTCATACAAAATATATAGTATACTAGCTACCCCGGCGAACTTCGTACCGCCCTCACTTAAAAAATAGATGTTAGCCGATTCTCAGACCTACTGAATACGCGTATAAATTTTGGTGAAAATCGATCAAACCGTTTCGGAGGAGTACGGTAACTAACATTGTGACATGCAAAAAAATGGTTATCATTACTTTGTGACATTATTGAAATTATTATTGTTGACATTTATTACTTTTTAGAATACTGCAATTGTCTTGTTCATGTCAAATTGTTTTAAATGAATTTATATATAATTTTTTATTTTTAGATATAGTACAATTATTGTACGTCATAAAATGGCGAAATATTATAGTATTGTAAATATTAACCCAACATTTTCCTCTAGTTAAATGGAGAAGACGTTACCTCAGCAACAAGACAAATTACAAGAGAGGAAAGATAGATACCTGAGATATGAGATAGATGTTTAATATTGGGGACAGTTTATGAGTGTAATCAATCGTACTTCATGGTTTAATCTGATTACAGAATATATAATTATTATTCGTTAATTCATCGGATACACTTATACAACAACTCGTCTTTCTCATGGTTTCCTCGGTGTATTTAACAACTAGTATAATACGGTTGCATAAGTCTCCCCAGTGTGGGATTGGGGGCAAAGGTAGCGGAACCGTGTCACCGGAACAATGTGGTACTCTTGACTACATTCACAATAACTTCATTGACTTCTAATACAGTCTGTACTTCTACGTAAATCAATCATCAATCTAACAACGCCTCTGGCCAATCAAATCAGAGAATTTCTAATTATCTGCAATTTTATTGGACGTTTAGATAAAACTCTTGTAAACGAACAAAACCGACCAATAGATGTCGCTATCTGTATTTAGTTCGCCGTAATCGATCGACGATGTGTGATCGCTTGATATACGAGCATTCATTATTTAGTTTTCTATTCACTTCAAAGTAAGCAATTAAAATGGAGATGTATGTGTTAAACGTTATTTCTAGATACAGTGGGTAGCTACAGTACCCTTTGTGCGCGAGTCCTATTCGCACTTAGCCAGTTTTTTATGTATTTTCTGGCTTAAGTTCGCTCTAACTTAAAGCTTAAACTTAACAGCCTTGATATGATCTGGCTTAGATTTCGAATTGGTTTTCTACTTTTGAATATCTCAAAATCTGATCACAAATATTATAAAATTTATAGATTTCACTTTGCTAAATGACGTACTTATGATAATGATTTGAATTGATTAGTCAATATAGTACAATGGGCGGGGTTAAGCAGCGTAAAATCGTCGTCGGAGCAAACAATGGCTGCCATAGAGTGAAAAGTACCACAGTTCCGCCCCGCTGCTTTGTTTTAAATTGAATCATGTCAAAATTACCCATACAATCATGCCCTTATGCCTGCTTTACACCTCTGTAGTTGTGAAGTGGTCGAACGTCGTTCCGTGTTGGTTTGTATCTTTTGTGTAGAAACCATCTACCGTCCTACCAGGTAGCTCGTAAGAGACGAGCATAGATTAACTGGGTCACTACCAACATGACTACTGGTCGTAGAATAGTGCAGCAATCCGCCTAGGGATTCACCGCTTTACCTATTCCTGCCGCCATAATGAAATTGTCGTTTCCCGTACAGGTGGGTAGGGTAGCCGGTAGACTTGCACTTAAGATCTAACAACCCGACCACAGGAGAGCGATGCACCTTTTTTTTTGATACGGACTAACTTGTTGCTAACCGAGTGGTTCTTACAACTTCACCGGACTTTTTGGGCGAGCAGAG
>DVZL01006367.1:0-11420 GCA_018236625.1 Lasaia peninsularis | reverse complement strand
GCCTGGCAAAGGCTGGGCCGAAGCCGCCGGAACGAGATGGTGAATGCGAAAGCGACCCCATCTCGTTCCTAGCCGGGTGGCGGGACGGTCATCGTGTGGTTTTTAGTCGGTAGGTCTCTGGCGCGGCCCTGTGTCACCTAACGGTGAGATAGGGCTGTTCCAGAGGAGTCCGACATAACCCGCCGCTTCCCCCGAAGCGGTGGGTATCCATGAGGATTTTCCACACGAAAAAAAAAAAAAAATAGGTGTAAATCAGGCATTACTTAGCATTAGCAACGGCATACTTACAGAAAATATATATATATCTCTCTCTCTCTTTCTCTGCCACTCGAATAAATTATGGAGTTTGAACTAAAGGTAAGAAAAGAAATTGCTTTCCATTCGGAACCTCTTTATTTTTGATTCCTCTTTTTTATAAAACAGAATGAACTAACTTACATGATAAATGTTATAAGTGCATTACATGCTTTGATGTCAATTTACATAATTAACAAACACTTAGTTCGAAGTTACAAATAAATAAATGTACACTACGCACTTAGCCAAATAATTTGTTGAAATGTTTTAGAAACAGTGGGGTCAGCTTACGATATAGGCGATAACCAACATAATATATTATTTTACAAGTGACCAGCTGAAATAACATGTATAAACTACGACTGAATATAATATAATAATGAAATATATTTATATATAAAATATAATATCCAGTTATTTCTTTGTCCGGTGGAAACAGTGGCAAGAATTATGTACGTTTTGCTATTACAATAAATTTTCAGACTATTTTAAACGCAAACATATTATTAAGGTTTATCTATATGAAGGCAGTTTCAAAAAGATGTTTGCGCAATAATTATGATTTCTTGCGAAAACTGAAACTTTACTGGTCGTTTGGAAAAAAACAAGATTTATAGAGTACGATTCATAATTCCTACCACGAGTGTGTCATAAATTATCGCATTAGTGTGAATAATTATATTAACACAACATTTTCATATATAGTAGACTTATATACCTACGCAAACACTGGATATATGCCAATATTTTTATGGTTAATATATTCAAAGCGAATCTTGAATTAGGAGTAGGTATTTTCATGTTCTCAATTATAAATTATAGAGTATACATGTTATTGAAACTGATTCTTCCATTAACCGGATACAAAACCGGACTTTTCCACTTATCCGAACCAGTAACTCTTAATGGCTTATAAAAGTGCCAAAGAAACTGGTGTTACAAAAATTTAATATTTTAAATTATTATACTTTAATATGTTATGTGTTTAATAAACACATAATACATTAAAATATGATAATTTAAAATAAATTTCCATCACCTTAACACGATACAAATATGATACTGTAATTATCCGAATCATCACAATCACTATTTTCTATTTCTAGAAAGGCTTTCGGATTTATCAAGACGAGCTTCGTCCCCTTTTGCAACAGTATACCTACACAAAAACAACAAGGGTATCTGAGGAAATATAAAAGTACAGCTCGGTTGAGTGATCTATATTTTAAAAATATTATTTAAGTTCCTAATTAATGAAATATAAGCGATAGAAAGTGAATGTATTACTGACGCGCCAATATCGTCAACATCAACATTACAAAAAAAATATATAAAAAGCTAACATCTGCCTCACATTAGTCGATTATTAATTAGCTGTGTCAAAATAAATAGTTGAGGAAAATTACTGACAGCAACGAGCGGGTACCAAATACACAAAATAATTATGCATAAGTCTTTACGAAGACCGTACTTTTGCCGCAAAAGCAAACCTTAAGTGATCGTTAGTACGTGTGCAAAAAAATATGTAACGTCAAAACTTAATGTTAATCCTCCCATACGGTGTTTCCAACTTTACGGCTTCGGTCTAAAGTTTAAAATCCAAGTCTGTACAATAACATCCGTTTGTATCGTTACAGCGTAATTTTACATCCAATAAAAAAATATCCCTTGCAACTGATCACTAGGTTTGAATTCGAGCAGTAAAGTAAAAATGATAGAAATAAAGCAAAGACGGAATTTAATGAGATAATGAAAACACACCGTCTGGATGAAAAATACAATTTTGTCACCTTAATGTCAACCGATTACATTTATGGAAGTACGAAAATTAACATTTATTGTAAATCTATAATATTCCGTTTACAAAATGTTTATTAATTTGGAAATTGAACTGTCAATTGAAAAAAATTTTTTTTGGAGTAAATAAACAATGAGGCGACATTTTATTTTATACACTGACAATCACTGATAGTTTACAAACAATGTTATATCAATAATAGATGTAGTCTGTCTGTCCATTGGAGGAAAATGAGTTAATCTAACAGTAAGCTACAATAACAATTTTTACTATTAAATTTTTTAGCAATACAACAGATAAAATTAAATTTTATTTGAATTTAATAAATTGTTTGGCGAACTAATTGGCGAAAAAACTTTATCCCGTGGAAGTAGTGACAGTTAAAATATAGATTTGAAGTTAGTAGATAATATATCGTGCGATGATATTTCATAGTTTGATGGTCTGGACAGGCAGCCTATCCCACTTTCAAATTGTCATATATTTAACATTGAATAAATTATTATAAGCTCTTTATAATATATGAGCACAGTAAAAAATGGTTTTTAGAAATATACGATTACATTCAAATGTATGCGACACACGATTATATTAATCGCTTTGCTCCATATCTAACATTTGCAAGGCGATAAAATACTTACAGAATGTACAACGTTACGACATTTATACAAATATGAAAAAAAGAACATTTTCTTTTTAATGAAAACAGCCTTCCTTAATTACTGTTTGTACTTTTTAAAGGCTAGTCATACTTGTACTTATACAGGGTATGATCTGTCCATACTTATTCAATATTCAAAGCAATGAAAAAAATAATCATATTCAGTATAAACCGAAACAGCACGAAAGTCCGTCAATTTTGTATCCATGTATTAAAAGTAATCACGCAACTTAAGACTGTTGCAAAATAGAAACCAAAGTTCATAGAGCAATATTTACATTTCAGAAGAAGCGGATAATTTTTACACCAAAACATTATGTTGTAACAATATAAAGTAATAGTTTAAGCAATATTTTAAACGAGTGAATCCATTGTAAAAATCAACGAATTATCCAAAAAGCTTATGTCTAGTTAGTTTACAATATTGCCATTACTTGTACCATAAACATTAAATACTGATACTGCAACTGTCATTAGGCACGTGTTTTATAATTTGAGTGTAGTTGTGTCCGTTTGATTGTACCTTTTGTCACAATTGAATATACTCGTTGCGCTAAACCTCTTGCAGCATCTACAAACCTAATCAGTCATTGGGTTGTCGTGGTGTTTCTTTGCGAAGTAACGTTACTACAGTCTACTTTGACATACAATACAAAATATACGTAAGCGTCTACAAGATATATATCTTATGAGTTATTTTAAAGGCCTAAACGTTTGGTGTAAATACATAGCATTGTTAGCATACTTTAACAATAAATTCTACTCTTAGACTAATATTTCCAAGGTGATTATTTTGCACATAATTCGTCATAGTGTTTCAGTCCTAAATCTACTATTAGATCAAAAATATTAACTAGTGATTAATTAGTTTTGAATAATATTAAAGTCAATTATTTTTTATATCAAAAGACGAAATCTATTTAAACAATACACATATTACCACAGTTACCGTATTAACGTTTGCATTTTTTATGACCTTTTGTACAGACCATTGTATTTGGATACAACGTTAGTGGTACTAAGATGAATTCTATATTATTTAAGGCTTTATCTTCTTATTGTGCTAAGACACTGTGTTTTGAGCAACCAAAATAAAGTAAGAAAATCAGAGTACAATTAAAGCCATTGAAACATTATAATGCTAGTATTATCTACGTACGTGAAACGTCTACTTGTCTATGAAAAGGCGATTCAGTGAAGTCTTTAACATTTGAAATTTCTTTTGTATATTACGACACGAAATATTATAATATTATATTGTAACAATATCCTGCCAGACAAATTGTTATGTTTGAATACAAAGACAGGTAAAACGGTGATTATTGAATATTATCAAATCTAAAAATATATTGTTATTCTCTATTATCTATACTAATATTCTACTGCTAATATTGGGTAGATTAAACAGCGATGTTATTGATATTCGTAGCATGTTTAAACTCGGGTTACTAAAATTGTTCAGTTTTGTTTGTTTAAAAATCAAACTATTTACGAAGCAACGTTCCCGACCAATTAAATAGCAAAAAATTTGAAATTCTGCGGTTTTTAAGAAGTCCTTTCGTTATTGAGTTGGCTACAAATTATACTGCACTAAAATATATGTATATATGGCTAAACTAAACGTTAATACTAGATAAAATATTTAAAAAACGAAAATTATATCATTTGCGCGACCTTGACCTCGAAGACGCTGTATGTTTCTATAATTTTGCAGTGACGGTTACGGAGAGGGGTTTTAGAAACAATCCTGTAGTTATATATATAACAACTTCACATTTACTCTCGTTAAAATTTGGTATTATAAAAGTAATAGAACATTTTTTATTGATTTAATGTCTTGGGACATCGTGTTTATCTGATACTTTGCAAATGCGAAACAACATTGTATTAATTTAGCAAGAAAAAAAAATGTTTTAACAATTGGAACATTTGTTATTGTAACGGAATTCTTGCGGTTCACTATAAATGTTACAAAGCAGTAGCTTTGATATATTTTTACATTTTGCTAGCTATGTTGAACAATTTAGTCAGTTATGTTTTAATTTCATTATTTGAAAAGCTGTTCTTTAATGCGCATGCGTTAACAGAAAGAGACAGGTAGATATAGATTATAGGTATAGGTAAGTATAATCATATTTCTCTTCATTACCGTCTCACTCTTAGGTTAGGTTAGGTTAGGTCTATGTTTACATTCCCTGAGCAGCTTGATGTTTTGTCATTTTTTTAATTTTTTTTTCATCTACAAATTTTAGTCAATTAAAATAAAACAGAATGACTAATTCTTTCATCCGTTCCTAAAACTATTCTCAGTGACTATAAGAAAATACGTGACCTTGTTTGCCTTCTTTTTTTTCATTTTATGTCTCAATATTACGCAGAACTTAGTAGTGAAGGCAAAAATAGTTTATTACGCTGGCAATTTTGTTAAATTATTTTGCAGAGTGGCAACTCGAAATCATCAAGCTGGGGGTATCTAGAGATTACACAACTGACAAAGGCCTGTTTCCAATGTTAAACATCACAACTATGAAACGTAATTCTTATAGGGCTGGATATCTCACTTTTATAGTCATCTTGTTTTGACGTTGTTAACTCGACAAAACATGTAGAAAGGGAGGTCGACCAGTCTAGAATGAGTTAGCAATACATACTACGTATTAGGGACAGGCTTTTGCCACCAATGTGATCCACAGATAGTATATTTTGCTTCATGCTATTCTGTATAAGAACGTTGGCAGTTACGATTGACAACCAGCACCGCCAATTAATAACGATAGGACTTTATAGTGATAAAAAATGGAGAGTTAGACGCTGTCAAACTGTATTAAAGAAATATTGTAAAATGCCTCATAAAACGACAATGGGTAATAAATTTTAGTCTTTTTAGTATAGCTTTATTTAACAATCAGGCAAAAGAATAATATATGAAGGTAGAAGGAAAAACAACATAATTTTCCGCTCATATTTATGTTGCTTGCAATTGTAGAAAGAATAAACAAGCACGAACATAGCAACACGTTTTTTCGAAGTCTAGTATCACGTGATTCAAGAGGTACAATCAGTTGGACACATTATTCAAGCGTTTATTTCGATATGACAAGGCGATCACATAATAAGCATCTATATTGTCTACATACACATGCTTCCCACACCTTATATGTACGGTTATACTGGAAAATAACGTAGTTTCTTGAAGCCGATTTTCTAATGAAGAAACATGTATCCACGTCCATCAAGGTTATGAAGTTTACTTTGCCGCCGACACATACATTTATTAGTAATAGTCATTAAAAGTCATTTCTAAGAGTAAATAATACAAGTCGTTCATGACCTATTTTGTAGTCACCATATACAAAACTTACATTTAAATTTGATATACAATTATCACTAATGGTATTAACATTTGATATGATGCGAAAAATAAAAGGCGATGAAAGCTTATATGTCTTTACAGTACACTACAATGGCAAGAATATAATTTGTACTCATGTGCGTAAAGTGTATAGACATGATGTAGACGACGTAGAAAAATCAATTCCTGATAGAGCCAGATTAGTGCCAGTGGAATAAAAATAAACGAGGCTATTTCGTTTTGCATAACTATGAATGTATCAGTAAAAAAATATAATTCTTATATTTGATGATAGAGTACATTGTATTAAGTTTGGTTTTGGTAACCGAGCTTGTTGCCGTTATAGATGTGGAACCATTACTAGTTTTCACGTTAAGAAAAAAGTGACGTTATCAGTTGAGCAAAACATCCGAGCAATTAAATAGTAGACAATTTAAATGTCGTGATTTGACTGAATAGGCACGTTGTTCTATGTTAATTTCAACTGTTTTATGATTTTAGTTTCCCACTTATAAACATTTTAATAAAAAATATTGTAATTGGGTTACAAAAGGAGTAACAATACAGTGTCTAAAAAGGGTATAATATATGTTTATCAGTTATTACATAACAATAATGGCAATAAAAACAATAAAAATCATAACCAATACAAAACACGTTAAAACAATGTATTCATAAATCAAAACAAATACATGGTAGGAAACTTCGGTTTACCACAGGGCAGCGTCTTAGGGCCCTTATTGTTTCTTGTTTATATTAATGACCTTCCAAAAGTAATTTCAAATTCATGTATGTTATATGCAGATGATACAACGCTGCTCATAAAATGTGAAAAAGTTAATAAGTATGAAAACGAAATTATGGAATAGAATAATTGAATGATTAGATGACAATAAGCACAATATAAATTTGAGAAAAGTAAATTATTACAATTTTCCAGTGAAAATACGAATAACGTAGCAAATTAAACTTTACTAAGCGGCAAAAAATGGGGAGTTAGATCATATGAAATTTCTTTGAGTTATGTTTGATCTCTATTGTAAAAGGAAGTTACAGATAAATTTTATACATAATATCATGTATAAAATTAAACAAGTTTGGGTGTGCTAGTAGTCGGATGCATCAAACAGTATCCAGGAATGCAGCACTTAATTAAGTGTCATCGGTACCTATTATTTTATGGCGAAATTGAGTAGATATCAAAATTCAAAAGAAATGAGTTAGATCGATACATATTGCTCATTCTTTTGATAGTTGCAAATCTTTATTGACAAAATATAAGGAACTGCCATTGCCTTGTATGTATAGTAGGGAAATAGGAATATCTTCTCTAAATTAAATACAGAGGTAACAAAGGCCATCTAAATGGTAAAAAACTGTTATGTGTCATTACTTTAATTAATTTTGTTTTATTAAATTTTATATTGCTGTCTTGGGCTAAGCAAATATGTTAATCAGATATATTTTTAAATATAATTAATAACTATTACTTATTAATGAAAGATAATCTTATTTTGCGTATATAAGATGAAATTAAAGAACAAAATAAATGAAAAAATAATCATATCAAAACGATATGGTTTAAACATTTAAATATTGTAAAAGAAGTAAAATAGACAAATTATAAAATGAATAAGTGTTAAATCAGTTAATTGTTATAATGTATGCGTAATTAAATTGAAAACTAAAAATCGATGATTGTAAGGAATGAAAATTTGCATGATATGAGTAGAACAAACCTGGAGGATTAATACGAGTAATTTATTTATTTATGACGTCACTATTTATTTAACGTGAATTAACTATTGTCAAAGTTAAGTCACCACAAGGGCTGTTTAAGATATGTACATTTTAGAAGCCATACTTATATTTTTTTCATTTGAATTATATCTGAATCGTGCAACAAAATTAAATATAACCCTGATTTTTGGCCTTGTACATTTAGTGCACCATTAATACTCAATTTAAGCATGTCATAGAACTGCTTAACTGAATTATGCCCCTAACTGTACTAAGGAAGCCGACAGTCTCAGGTTATATCGAACTGGAAAAAAGTTGCTACCAACAAAGTCCCGGCTCTTCTACGGTGCAAATGCCGCGAGTCATGTTTATAATTGTGGAATAATTCAGACCTGGATTTTACCGTTTATGACACTGATTACGAATTAGGATTTCTTTACAGCAGGTGCAAGGCGGCATATTGGGGCCTCTTAGCTTGGGTACCGTTCCAACTACGTGATTGTGTGTAATATATGAATATCTACTATAGGAATAAGATAGATGTTACCACGTATGGCAATAGAGTTAATTAAAACTAGTAGTAATTTTATAACTGTAGTATATTTTTAAGCAAGTCAACGACTTGATGATTTTTTCAAGGAAGAACAAAATTTGGCAAAATCTATAAAATTAATCTTTATAACTGAACTTTTATGCATGCTATTCATGTATTCGGGCATTTTGTTGACAATTTTTTATGTAATGGAAGTAAAATATGGCCAGGACATTTACAAGTGATGTAAACTTTTACGTGGATGAGAGACGACATTAAAAGTTATTTAAAAAACCTGAACGAATACATTAGAGGGGTCTGATAGGTCTTAAGATAGCAGAAAAACCTCAAGAGTCGACCACAGTGCCTCTGTAATGGAGCTCGAAAGCCGAAAGAGATACATTAAGAATAAATGTTTTTATCTAAAAGTGGCTTTTTTGAAAATCTTAAAAACGTGGGTTGGCACGTTTTCTAAGTAACGTTTTTTGTAAATAAGAGTCCATGATCTTACAATGTAGAATGCTAGAGGCAACAAATGAAAAATCGGATAGAAAGTAGCTGGGATTCATGATGAGCATAAAATCAAGGAATCTTAGCGCTAACGAAGTCATCACATGAGAGTGCTTCGTAAAAAAATTTATTTCATAGAGTGCATTCAAGCATTACTTTAGTTAAATTCCTGATCTCCCAGAGTCCATCTATCATATTCCTCTAGTTAATGCTAAATTATACCATTAATTATAATCATAAACTACATATATTACTAGAAAATATTTATCGAAGTTCTGAAGGAAACTTGTTAGGAGGCAACATATTATATATTTGTAAACTGCATGATCTATAGTATCAGAAAACTAATTGATTACTAGCCGAAGCTTACGTAGTATCTGTAGAGCTTGAATTCGGGCTTGTACAGTAGGTTCCACAGTTTATTTTTTAAAAGTAAGCATTAAAATACATTCAAAGACATCGAATGTGAAATCTAACATTATAGTGTATTTAATGCATACTCTTCTACACAATATTGAAAAGCTAAATGAACTGTTTCGACCTTTTACGTTATTAAATATTATAATCGCTAACATACGAGTACTATAATATAAAGACAATATTCTTGTTTAGTATCTATGATAATATTGCACTTCGTGAAAAGATTTGTTTAATAATCCACAAGCTACAGCATAGGAGAGCGCAACGAGATGTAGTCTTGATCTCGAGCCTTGAGGTTTTGACATCGAAAAAGTATCGGACTATTACAGGCATCTAGAAAGCGTCATAACTTTAGATAATCGATATACATTTATTACATTAAAGGTTACAATCTTAAACTTTACATTAATATTGATATGTGTCGAATGCGTCATTTTGTTAGTTATTTATTGTAAAAAGTGTAAAAAGACAGCAAAAATACAATAATCACATCAACTCTTTGTCGTCGTTTCGTTTTGAATCACCACGTCGTGAAAGGTAAAGAAATAAAATTACAATAGCGAGATTTACACATAAAATACACACTATTGCATAGGAAATACTACGAAACTATATGTCATCTCCCAAGCATATGGAGATGCTTATGAGCTTACAAGTTGTATCTCAAATTTTTAAAGTAAATATTAGCAATAAATTACTAATGTTAGAACAAATTTCACTTATGATTTTTTTTTTAATTTTACAATATTAACCAACAGATTTCTCCGGTTTTTACAAATTTGTTGTGATACTATATCCCTGAAGACGACGTGAAAGTATACAAGTCTATTACTAATGAACAAAATTAATTACTAATGAAATTTCAACGAGTGCCAAGAATGAAAAGTGTACAGAATCCGCGAATACTGATGATGATGTCTACAACAAATTAACTTTTTTTAAAATTAATTTGTTGTAGACTATTGAGGCTGACAAGATTCGTCAAACAAAACGACGCAAGATTACGAAGATGGCCGGCCTTAGATTCAACAATTAATATATCATCATTGTTTTAGATATTACGAAGTGAATATTTCGTAAATTGAAATTTGACACGGATTGATCTAACCTCAGCCAAATACGATATGTTTTTGATTCTACTAAATACCAATATATATTTGAAATACCTATGTCACCTAGCGGTAAGTATATCCTTAACAACCTTCTCATATTATTATAGTACATCTTTTATTTCCCTCGATCCATCTATTACTCATAACTAGCTTTAAAAAAATTTCATTCACTGTTTCATGGCTAAGTAGTTATGAAAATAAATCTTTTAATCCTTTTTAACGATTTTTTTTAATTATCGAAAATTTTAACTAAATTTAGTTTAAGTTTTGAATACGGAAACCCATTATTAGCAAATACTTTTCAAAAGGTGAAGGAAACTTCTTTTTTCTAAGGCGATTACGAGAAGCAGTTATGAACGAGGATAAAATAGTCCTTTTTCATAACTATATTCGGCTCGGCGAACCTTGATCCCTATGACACTGACAGTTAGTTCAAAGACACGACCTTGTAGTGGCGTCACCATTAAATCATAATCGTATTGAAGACGTCTAAAAATGTCATTTATTAATTTTACGTAGCTTTAAACCATTAAAATGATATTACGATGTAATTATAACAATTCTTAACATTTACGATATATTATCACAATTTGGCTTTACGTTTACGTCCTGCAAAACATGTATGTTTACGATGTATCGTATGTCATTAATCGACTAGGGCGGAAAGTATCAATAAACAAACGTCGATAATGGAAACGAATGCTTTGAAATGGATCAGAAGATCGAAGTATACCATATATATACACTCACGGTTGTATACCCAAGATAATTAAAAAAATAATTATAGAACAAAACGAAATAAAACAAAATCTGTTTAACGATTAATTATTTAAATATATTTTAAATTAAATCTGATAATGACAAAAGTGCTTGCGTCTCTGACTCGGATCTGAACTGTAACTGCTGTCGCCTACCTTTATTAATATCTAACGGTTGATCTACAATGGTATCGTATCGCACATCTCGTTCCCAATCATCGTAGCAAAGTTTTTCAGTCT
>DVZL01006366.1:0-11421 GCA_018236625.1 Lasaia peninsularis | reverse complement strand
CCGCTATCAAGTCGCCAGCGGTTATTGTAGGTGTAGCTTGCGCAGTATTTTGTTGTGTTTTCGTCTGCGTGTTATTATTAGTCTAAGAATATTAATATTGTTTGAATAATAAAATGGAAGAAGGATTCTAAAATGGGCAATCTGATAATCTTCCTAAAATAGATGGACTAATGGTTGCGCATGGACTAATGGTTGTTATTTAACAACAATCATAGTGATTTAGTTGCCGCCGAAGGGATAAAAATATAAAGGTCATAAAAAAATTAGGTGTAAAGGAAATACATGCCTTGCTACTGCTTATATTTATAGTTTTTTTCATAGGATAAGACAGCAAACAGGCACACGGGTCTCCTGATGGTAAGAGACAACCGTGGCCTATAGACACCGGCCCTGTGATAAGGCTGTTAAACCTTATGTGCAAGTTTACCGGCTATCCTACCCTCCGGACCGGAACATGACAATGTCATTATGGCGGCAGAAATAAGTAAGGTGGTGGAAGCAATCTACCACCAGTGGTCATGTTTGTAGTGACCCAGTTAACCTATGCTCGCCTCTTACGAGCTGCCTGGTAGGAAGGCAGTTGGTCTATTCTACACAGGGGACTCGGACCAACACGGAGAAAAACCAAATATTACACAACCAAATATTGTTAGTCTTGAATTAAAAATATGTATATGTTCCGGAGACAGGAATAAAGCACTAAAACCCAGCAAAACTTTTAATGACATAATTGTTTTTCCTAGCATACATAATTTTTAAAAATTAAATTACGTACCATGTTCGATATTTGGAAACTGGGACGATATATTCTAAGGAATATGTGTACGTTTAATTAACACGTATTCCTATTCTTTCCTAATAAGTGCATGAGATTTCGTGCTAGGTAATGAACTGTTATCAGATCATCAGTTAGATGAATACATAAAAAAATATTTTTCGGGTTTCGACAACCCTACAAAGAAAACACCCTGTTATAAAAAACAATGCGATTTCCGCCATACTTACACGTATGACGTAATGAATACTGCATCTAATTACCCGACCCTCCTCAGCCGGCCCCACCACTTATAGCTGTTAAAGTTCAGTAAACCTGTGAACTTGCTGCCTATATCGCGATCTAAGCGCGTGGCTTCAGGCGAAATGTTCCATCATGCAACTTTGATTTACGAATTGATAATATTTCGTGTTCGTGTTTAAAAAACATAATAACCTCCTAAAATGCTTAATTTTTCACTCGCTATGTTGATTTACAGCTACGAGGTTAGCGTAGTCGATTCTTTGCTTGTAATAGATTTTAGAAAGCGAAAAAAATTAGGACGTTTTCAATTGATGTATTTTATGTCAAATTTTGATCATTCTTTTTCATTGTATAGTGTACAGTTAGAACAAGGTCGTATACATATTGATGATAATAGATTTAGGTATGTTATACTTAATAATATTATTTAATTGTAAAAGAAACACACATAATAACACAACAGTGCAAAAACAAGAAAGTTGAGACATCTTTCTGCTAACCTAGTGTAGAAAGAAACACAATTTCACTTATGATAAATTGCTTTTAATTTTCTAAATTAATCGGAGGTTGGATATGACCTTTTTTACTTTCACTAATAAATCAGAGCTGGATACGGCCCATTTTAATTTTCATTAATATTTATTAAAGAAAGTAAAAAATGGGGGATGCTGGGTACGGTCCTTTTTTATTTCTAAACTAGGATTAGGTATATACATAAAAACCTCTCCCACTTGAATCACTCTATCTATTAAAGAAAACTGAATCAAAATCCGTTGCGTAGTTTATTAATATTTTTTTTTGTTTGTGATCATTAATCTACACTATTGTATGTAGACACACTAGAACATTAAAAAAAATTGTGAAAAAAATACATGTGTTTGTTATTTAAAATATTAACATTAGAAATGTTACCTGTTTCTTTGCATATTTTACTAAACGAATAATTTACAAAATTTCTTCAAAGCTTGTGTTTTTCGAAGTGTCTAATTTCATACAAAGGTGCCAAGTAGATCAATATGGCAGTTCTAAATGTGGCCTTTGGTATTTTTGTTAATAATGAGTAATAATTAACAAACCTGTTGTTTTCCAAGAATAAAAATTTCTGCACTAATTCATTTGAGGATATATGCTTGATCGATTTTGATAAAACTTTCATAATTAACATACACTAGTAGTTTACCATGACATGTAAACAAGAAACAAAAGTACAATAAACTCAACCTAAAGAAATGCTCCTAATAATTAAATATAGATAAAATACCCAGGGACAAATTACACAAAGTGATCTTTCCTAAAATAAGCAACTGCTTATGGTATGCACAGCACCGAGACCGGGAAATACACAGATCTATGTTCATTACACAAATGCTTGCCTTAGTCGGTAATCGAACCCGAGCTTTGCGATTGCAATAAATTTATTTCTGCAATATCTTGATAAGGATACGATCTGCATAGCGTTTTTATAAGTTTGCATTAAAAACCAAAATAATATCATGAAAAAAACATATATATTTCTAGCATTTTTTATATTTACTCACCTTTTAAACCTTCCCTAGACTTCCACAAACGATTCAAAACAAAAAATTAGTCAAATCAGTTTTAGCCAAACTAATGAATAGCAATTGATTTATATATATAAATAGATAATATTATGTATAAACTAAAAAACTTTATAAGAAGCAGCTCAGCGAACTGTTTATCTATACAAATAAAAGAATTTGTAATGTCTGTATGTAATATTAAAATAACCGCTTTTTATTAAATGCATATGTCATATTAACAAGGTACATATCCCAAAACAACATTTTGTTTGTCTGTCTGTTTTTACTCGCTAATCTCTGAAACGGCTGGACCGATTTTGCCGGGACTTTCACTGGCAGACAGCTGAGGAACGACTTCGGCTACTTTTATTTTAGAAATGTATATAATAAAAAAGTAAATAAAAAAGCGGCCGAAGTCGCGGGGATATCTATTCAACACATAAAACCGTTTAACTACAGAACCTTAAAAATGACAAATTCACGTTCCACTGAACAATGATTACTGAAGAATTTAATTAGTGAAGAAGAAAAGACCATAAAATCCTTCTACACCTCTGCAATGGTGGCGGTATTTAAATTAGTCGGGTTTTATTTGGGATCAGACATTATTCTGCAATTCCTTGCCTAAAATCAAGAATGCGCCTGGAATTTAAATTCTAGTTGATCTGTTTCAACTGGGTGCTTGTAAAGAGGGTATTTAGCCGAGGGCTGTAAACACTTTTGAACTGGAAAGGTCGTGCTGAGGGGACTTATCGTTTGACGCGTGTACTACGATTATGTAAAATAGTTGGGGGTTTGAAATTGTGTTGTAAATATATACTGTCTAATATCTTTTATAGACATTTGATACTATATCGCATGCTTAGAATCAAAGTGACTGAATTCAAAAAATGCAATTCGTGATAAATAAACAAAAAAGTTTTCAAAAATAATTAACCAAATTTTCATTTCATTAGTCATTTGTGTACACAATTACAATGTAAGTTTATATGTATTTATATTGAAATGGTAAAATCGAGATTTACATAAATTTTGAGTTAAGTCTCTATAATAATAAGCGTGCGATGTATTTCCAAATTTTTGTGGAGTAATGTTTTCTTTCGTAATAGTGTGATCATAGAAAGAGACAAATAGAAAGAAATTGTCGCTGTAAAAATGAAAAAGTGCACGCTCCGATGGTTCCGTCGTGTAGAAAGAATAAAAGATGAAATATTGACAAAACAGATAAGCAATGCGAAAAGAAAACTTGAATCGTATCTATTCTTGCTGCTATCGTGACATTGTCGTGTTCCAGTTTGGAGGGTAGGGTAACCAGTAGACTTGCACATCAGTCCTAACACCCCAGTCATAGGACAGTGACACACTTAGGTACAACGCTTATAGTGTCTATCTCTTACCATCAGGAGATCAGTATGCTAGTTCGTGTCTTATTCTATGAAAAAGTCAGTCTAGGATACGTTGTTTTTTATAAAAATGTTTTCACAGTGAACATACTGTCATATGTCATAAAAAAAACCCCACGTACTCCTCTTATGACGTCAGAATTTACTAAGAAGGGTTTTTCCAAATTCAACCCTTAAAAGATGAAGTATGTGATAATAGGCGTAACCATGGGCTACAGCTAGTATGACATAAGTAATTAGCATCAAGTGTTAAAATCATTTCCCTTTATGTGGCGTGGTCGGGCAAAATACATTATCAGTTGCGATTATCCATTTTACGTTAAAAAGGTCTAACCGCAAAACAGCAAAACTCTTTTAATGGAATACGGCTACTGTGTTCACTCTACATAAAGTAAAATATTCTGTGAACTTTTTTTTCTATTGATTGTTATCTACCATGGTGAACCTTCTTTTAATTTCTTTACGTGCATATAAGTAAGAAGCGACCCAACAAACGCTGGCTGGATGTCTTGGAACAAGACGTACGGGATAGTGGAGAAATAATAGTAGAGTTCCTGGGTTGCCAAACTCAAATGTGAAGAACAAAAAACCGGTAAAAAAAATCACGTTTCTTGATTAGAAGCACCCTTTATATTTTATTTTTAGTATTTGTTGTTATAGCAGCAACAGAAATACGTCATCTGTGAAAATTTCAACCGTCTAGCTATTGCGGTTAATGAGATACAGCCTGGTGACAGACAGACAGCGTAGTCTTATTCATGGGATCCCATTTTTACCCTTTGGGCCTGGAATCCTATTAAAAATGATTTAGTTTCCCGATGATAAAAACCGAGAGACGGTTCTCCTCCAGATAGGAGGCGAACACCGCTTTTAGAAGTTATTCGAGCGGATTCCGTAGTATCTAGAAAAATCGATACGCTCGAGTAAACAAGTTTTCAATAAAAACAAGAAAATTCAATAAGATCTCACTAGAAATCTGAGCCACGAGATTTCCAGACAGACCTGGTATCAAAAGATGACACTTTGATTTTAACTTTTGATTTAATATCAGAAACTCGTCAATATATATCAGATATTAGTGACGGGCTCGACATGTACTTTTTATTATTTTTGAGTATAATATAACATATTATGGCGTGTATGGCAGACGCATTCCATTTATGGGTGGAAACAATTAGATAATGGTTCAGTTGGTGACATTAATTTAGTTTTTTCCATGTCGTTAGGCTCGCTTGGCGCAGCGGGGCGCTTGGATATGACCCCCGACAACTTCGGATGATGAAAATGAATGTCATTTTGTTTATACGTGAATATATATTCATTTGTTAGTAGAAATAAAGTAAATAACAGCGGTTATGTAAAATAATCTGATGTGAATCGAATACTTCTAAACGAGCAATGATAAATTTCGCATCGACGAACCGTGAGGCTCGGGTTCGATACTCGACGGGGACAGACATTTGTATTTCCGGGTCTGGGTGTTAATTAAATTTATTCTTGTATCTATATAATTATTTATATGTATTAGTATCTTTACACCCATAGCACAAGCATTTAATTTGCTTACTTTTTACTTTTGTTTATTTATTTTATTTAAAATCCTTGCATAATAATTAAATTAAAAAAAATGTATCTAGGGTTTTGGAGTGTAAACAAATTATCTAGATAGGTCTAGGTCTTGTATAATTGCGAAAATTAAGACATCTATAGGACTCTGTCGCTAGCACTTGGTGTAGAATAGCAACGGCGAATGTTGACAAAAAAAGAACTACCGAGCAAGCTCGGTCACCCAGGTGCTATTAACTAAATCTAGATGCTTTAGCCATAAACAACTCAACAGTGTAGATACACTGCACTAGTTTCATCTTCTATTAAGACAGATGTAGCTCAAAATATACAGTCTTTATAAAGGTCGTATATTTAGGCAAATTAGATGTAGCCTAAAATGTCCAGCTACACCTAATTTACCTGACTAAAACTTTTGTCTCTCATTTTCTTTAGATTACTTTTTTTTCAAAAACCATGAAAATTAGTCCAACAGATCTCGAGTTATAGGTGTTGTAACAAACCCGTCTTTCATATAATATATAAAATTAACGGAAAGCTTCATACGCGACTCAAATCCAATTTTTTAAAACATGCCTAAGGTACACTATCTATATCCTGTCTTCTATTTTACCAGTATAGATGCAACTTAAAAGGGAGTCCAGCCCGTCTAGTATTTAAACAAGCCTACGATGCTCTACCTTCATCCCGTGTTATTTAACCAGTGTGTATGCAGCCTAAGATGCACTGCCTTCAACAAGGCTTGTATTTGAACAGTGTAGATGCAGCCTAAGATGCACTGTCTTTATCCCGTCTTCTATTTAAATTCATCGCGACATTCCTCCTGCTTTGTTTCGGCGCAGCGGCACGATTTTAATCACTTAGTGTCGTCGCGTCGGATTTCCTCCCGAATAAACGTGTAATGGAGACACTTTTAGGACTCTTTCAATGCCCCATTCAAAAGAGCATCTTTTATATTTATGGCCAGATATTTAATGAGATTGCCTTTTTAACTTTGTATATTAATAAATCTTGTTCATCTATACATATAACGAAACTGTAAGAGATCGCTGTCTGTATATAGATTTGAAAAAAAATATAAACGGGCTTTATATATGCAAGATAACCCAAGACAATGTTATTTTACTATATCTGTTTGTGCACGATAATCTCAGAAACGGATTAACCGATTTGCATGCAGTTTTTTGTAATATGTTGTGATTACCTTCACTTAAAATTTAGTGCTTATTTACTTAATTGAAATCGGTTGCCAATTAAAGAAGTTATGTCAATTTATGTCAAACACACATAGGGTACTTTCTACGACAGCGAAATCTACGCGTACGAAGTCTTTTAAGTAATATACATAAAAACATGCTTTTATTTACTTACCAACTTTCTCAAGATGAATAAATTTTAAATAAAAACATTGAAAAGTTACTTTAAGTAAGTTACTCAAAAACTTAGTATACAGGATTTTAATCAGCTCCCGGTAGCTCGTAGAATAATTTAGAATAGGTGACCAGTTAAGCAGGTTTTTTAATTTTTTTTTATGATATTGGAAGGCAAACAAGCAGACGGATTTCCTGATGGCAAGAAATACACGTCGCCTATAAACACCAAAGATGGAAATGGTGTGTTGCCAACCTGAGGCTGGGATGAGAAGCCTCTTGCGTGAATAAGTTTACGAGGTACATAAAATTAGTTCTTGAAAATGCCGACTGCCGAGTCAGCTAACTGTAACTGAGAAAAGACAATGATGGTCTTACGTAAGAATGTACAATTATCGTATTTCCTAAAAAGGTTAAGGAGATCGGTAAACTTACTTAAGTATACCGGCCACCTATGCCGGATTGTGTATTACTTACTATCAGAAAATCCACCTTCCTGTTTGCGTACGTTATAAAAATATCGCGTGCAACGTCAATTTATAAAACTTCCTAACGTAGAATTTAAAAGCTAAAAGCGACACTAGTTATTTGAACGCCAGCCTTGAAAGTATATTTGATGTCCCGGCAATTTCCCGCCTTCACAAATTACGGCGGGAAAAATGACATTTATAACTTTTTAATTTCGGTGCCGACTCGTGGTGTACGACAATTAAGTCATTATCGACTTTTCTTATGAATCTGTTATTAATTACTCTGGGAATGACACTTTTATTATTCAGCTTTAATTTGATATCAGTGGGAGTGGTCTGAGGCTAACTCAAGAGGAGGCTGAAGATTTGCCCACCCCAAGCTTTGTAACTTTAGTCTAAATGTCAATAGTTTTTTTTTTATTCACGGAACTAGGACTTAACATCAATTAAATGGAGTCTTTGCTTTACTAAATTTACTATAAAAAATATGTTTAACTGAAAGATAAAATAACAATATTTATTCTAATTATATTAGGTAAATTTAATTAGTATATTACTTAAGTATGCAAGTTTTTTTAATAAAATGTTAGGATTACGACATTATAAGCATACCCTTATAAGCATACTTTACTGGGTGTAGCTGTCTCCGCAAGGAAATTGGCATGAAGATACGTATGTATGTATATATCTAGAGAAAGAAAATGGAATCATATTTTAAATGTCCCAGCAATAAGCCGCCATCACAAATTACAGGGGAAATATGACATTTGTAATTTTTATTTTATTGCCGACTTGTGTCGTGCAATAATTAAGTCATTACATGAATTTGTTATCCATTATTCTGCAATTACAATTTACACCTATCTATCTATACTTCTATACAAATAAATAAAATTCCTGTCGTGTATGTAATATAACCGCTTTTTTATCGATTTAGCTAACTTACCAAAACTATATTTTTTAAAAATGTTTGTCTGTCTTTCAGTCTGTTTGTTTGTACCCGCCAATCTCTGAAACGACTGGACCGTTTTTGACGGGAGTTTTACAGGCGGATAGCTAATGTTATAAGGAACGCCTTAGGCTACATTTTATTAGAATTATTATAAAAAAAACGCGAAGGAAGTCACGGGCACAGCTAGTATATAATAAAACTGAAGAAGAGTGATTTCTGTACATTGAAGATATTTAAAAGTATAAGTGTAGGTAACTAAAAACGGCGAGTAAAACAGTTTTAGATTTCTTATCTATCATGCAAAAATTACTGAACTATTTATGACGAAATTTGGTTTGAGGATAACCTATATTACGAGGTAGGTTGTAGGTTACTTTTTAACCCGTTTACTTAAGGGGGTTCCGTGGTATTGGAGCTAAAGCCAACATATAAACTAGGCTATAAATGAACGCGTGGTCTGAACATAGTGATAAAAAAAAAATGCAAAGTCTTAATTGTAATTTGTAATACATATTACACATTTTCCAAGGACTCCGATCAAAGTTGTCATCGTATTTTGCATGTTATTTTCATGTGGTTTAGTATTTAGAATTAATTAAATTGGTTTAGAATAAAGTTTGAAAAAAAAGGCAGGCCGAAGAGCACCCAAAATTAGTTGACGATATTAGGTGGAAAATACGTTGCCATGTCGGACACAAATCCCGGGTTTGGCTCCCAACATTTTCCTTCACCGTAAGAGCACTCAGTAAATGTACTTAAAAGGAGTACATTCACGCCTATTATTCCCGAAGGGGTAGGCAGAGGTGTGCTAGTATATCCACACCTCGTAAGTCAAGTAGTATTAAGAAAAACTCATTGTTACATGGCGGGGTTCGAACCTAGACTACCGGTACGTAACGGCTCAAAACCAAGATATATAGAATATTAGATTATCATGGATAAAATTTTGTATCTTACGAAAAAAGCTGGACAAGCCAAAAATATTTGTCAAAACAAAAAAAAAAATCAAATACAGAATATAAGGGTCAAGAATTTATAATGGGAAGAAAAAATAAGAATCTCCGAATGAAAAAAGAAAGTAAAAAGATAGATAAGTATAATCGCCTCTGTGGTTGAACGTAGTTAACTAACTACGCTCAACCACACTGCTGCTTGTTTTTGGATTTGTGCCTGTTTGGTGTTGGATTTGCCACGTCATACGACGAGACATAATATCGCAGGATAATTGTAGGTGCATGTGCACCTCTGCCTACCCCTTCGGGAATGTCGTTGTGACGAAAATAACAAACGTTAACTCATTGAAATTGTAGCCAAGCTGTGCCATACTTCCTAAAGTAATTTCATATTACACCCCACGCATAATTTCAGGTTTGATTTATAAGTTTTTTCAGTTGTATCGTTATTGCCGCCATTATTACTGAATATTTGTAACTATGTTATATATTACTGCTACCGTTATCGCACTGTTATATTGTCGCTTATTGTTCTTTGTAATGCGGTCGGATATTATTCTCGGTTTCATTAATTTTGTGTTGATGCATTATTTAATTTATTCCCTCGTTTGATATGTTTTTACAATTAAAGTAATTTTATTGGGTATTTTAAACAAAATGACCGATTCACTTATTCAAGAGTTTCGATGGTCCAAGTTCAAAATGCTCTACCAATGAGTTTTTCTAACTCATATACATTTTCTGAGTACTCTACGGCGAAGTGAATTAACTCGAAATCGTGTACGCGAATTCGACTGAGTTTCAGATTCAGTTTCCCTTCTAAGTTGCAGAGGTCAGATGACAGTCGCCCTTGCCAAATCTCCCAGATTAGGTAGCTAATCCCGATAGAACTAGGACGAAGAAGACTTATATACTTTTTCCGATATATATTCAAATATAAATCGTATATTTTTATACATATAATAAAATTTAATATTTATAAATATTAACCATTATTTATATCTCGAAGTATTTGAACACAGGTCATCGTCAATCATCCGTGAAGTTCGGGTTCGGAGCCCGACAGGGGCAGCTATTTATGTAATGAACATTGATGTATTTCTGGATAATGTTTTATAAATTTGTCTCGGTATTTATATGTATGTACTAGATGTACGGTTGCCGCCTGCTAAAACCGTTAGCCACGTAGCATCCCTGATTCAATTCCCAGGTCAGGCAACTTTTCTTAAATGTTTTTGAGATTAATCTGAGTAAGCATTACATTGTCTGGGATTGAAATGTGCCCAAATGGCGATAGGCTTGCCACCTATCACATTATGGTACCTTGGCTAATCGTGGTTATTCTAGTATATCTACTGGACTTACGAGTCATAGATATAACATACCTCTGCCTATCCCTTCGGGAATGATAGGTATGAAGGTACTCTATTTTGATCATACATGGGAAAGAGAAATAAGATTGCTGGAGTGCCTTTGGCTTCGTAGCGGTAATCTGTCTATCTTCCTAAATAAATGCCAACAAAAGCAGCAGTGTTACATTTAACTTAAGGGTAGTTGGTAGCATAGCTTCTCTGCCCTATCTATAATACCTCGATGGTGGTAATGCTTGTCCTACATTCACAACAGTTAAGATCTAGCCGCACCTGTCGCTGGTATAAATAGTTAAACAACGAGGATATTAAGCTGCGTTTGAACTCCATACAAATTACAGTACCAGTGTGAACACTGGCAGGTGCGAGCGGTTTACTGTCGTTGCATTCGCTTGAATATTTTATATGTTTAATGAAATCGTTACATTTTTTTATGGGATAAGACAGCGAACTGGCACACGGGTCTCCTGTTGGTAAGAGACAACCGAGGTCTATAGACACCATAGCTGTTGTAGGTCCCCTGCCCTGTGGTCGGGCTGTTAGACCTTATGTGAAAGTCTACCGGCTATCCTACCCTCCGAACCAGAACACGACAATGTCATTATGGCGGCAGAAATAGGTAAGATGGTGGATCCCTACCCGGGTGAGTTGCTGCACAGCACTCTACCATCAGTGGTCATGTTGGTAGTGACCCAGTTAACCTATGTCCGCCTTTTACGAGCTGCCTGGTAGGAAGGCAGTTGGTCTATTCTACACAAAGGACCCGGATCAACACGGG
>DVZL01006365.1:0-11421 GCA_018236625.1 Lasaia peninsularis | reverse complement strand
GTCCAGTAGTTTTTGAGCCTATTCAATACAAACATAAAAAAATACAAAAATACAAAGGTTTCCTCTTTATAATATTAGTATAGAAGTATAGACAATATCTTTGCAAAAAAATATTGAAGATGAGAAGAGGAGTATTTAGTTATATTATGTATTACGTATGGATTCCGTATACCTACTAATATAATACAATGATATATAAAGATTCCTTAAATATTCACGTTATTCCATTTTTTATGTGTCATAGCGGCAATAGAAACACATAATCTGTGAAAACTTCAACCATCCAGCTATCACGGTTTATGTGATACATCATGATGACAGACAGATAAACGGACAGCAGAGTCTCAGTAACAGGCTTCCGTTTTTACCATTTGGATAGGTACAGGATCCACTAAAATGATAATATAGGACACTATAAATCCTTAAAAAAAAACGATTTTTTTGTCGATTTCTCTTAACCTAAATAATACTTTGTCAATTCTCCATTAATTATTTGATTCAGTATAAACAATCCACACAAATAAAAAAAATTGGGTGTCAGTGCGTAATATTAAAATAACTGCTTTTTATTAAATTTATATGTATGTTTACAAGGTACATATTCCAAAATAGTATTTTTTTATATTTTTTGTCTGTCTGTCTGTTTGGACCCGCTAATCTCTGAAACGGCTGAATTGTAATTTTGAGACGTGACTTTGACTGATAGACAGCTGATGTAACAATGAATTAGGCATTTTTTGTTTCAGAAATGTATAAAATAATTTTATATATAGCTAGCTAAATATATATACAGTGTAACTATACTATTTATTTACTAGAATCACATTAACTCAAATATTTACTTAGCTGCCTGCTAACATCTGGCCTTAATGAATGGTTGTTTGATCAATATTTGGCTATCAAACAGTCTAATGTAAGCGAGACATTTTCTTTGTATGAGTTATTTATACCCTAATCGATTTGGGTTAATTGAAATATTGACAGTAACTAGTTCTGGAGATCAAAATTAATGAAATATCACATCTGTTATTTTACTACTGTTATTAAAATGATAATATGTATGTTTATAACGCATAACCTCAAAAAACGTAGGAGTTAAAATGTTAATTTTGTTTTGTTTATAAAAAGCTACATTATCTAAGAAAAAAATAGGGATCTATATGGGCTAATGTTTGTCTCAGGAGGAGTATAAAATTTTGTATACTTATAGATTATGTGAGATGTGCAGTACCCTAAATATAATGTTTACAAAGTATATATTTGTTTGTCATTTAATGTTTTTTAAGGTTTTTCTATTCCCGAATATGAGTTTTCGCAAAAAAAATGTTTAAATTGTTTAACAGGTATAATATAATATAATAATAAGTGATATGCTAAACAGTTCAAGTACTTTTTAATATATACAAATAAATACTATTGGAGTGTCTGTATGTAATATTAAAATAACCGCTTTACTTATTATATCAATATAATATTTTTTAGAATTTTTGTCCGTCTGTCTTTCCGTCTATCTGTTTATTCCCGCTAATCTCTGAAATGTCTGGACAGATTTTGACGGAATTTTCACCGGCAGACAGCTGATATAGGCTAATTTTATTAAATAACATTCAAATTGATGAAGTCTCAGGCTCAAGTAGTTAGATATTTCGTCACAGTTCTTTTCCCGTTCCAAATATCGCTTGAAGTATAACTGTGTGACCTACTACAGAGTAACAGAAGACGTATTTATAGGAGCGTATATGTAATGAGACAGATGTTTCTGTCCATCCATTCTGTCGTTTCCAAATGAACCCTTAGAGATATAAATAGCGTCGCTTTAAGTGGCAAAGCTTGCCGACTTAGGCCCTTCGGTCTGTACTGATAACATCGCATTAGGGGACTGACGAAAAAACCGCTACTGTTTTTCGTCATATAAAAGATGTAGCCTTTCTCACATTACATTAATAACTTATTCTCTGTCAGTAAAGCGAGAATGAGAATTGGTTTTTGTCGGACTTTAAAAGAAGAAGGTTCTCTATAAGCCTGTTCAATTTTATATGTATGATTACTGAAGGATAACTCCACCGATTATAAATAGATTTTGATGATCATTTTTCATACTTTACATAAAATCTAATCAAGATCACAAAATATTTTTTAGTTATACATAGAAATAATAATTAAATACTATCTATTTACTTAGAAAAAGGACATTATAATAAAATTTAAGTCGGTAATTTAAAGTCGTACAAAATAATAGGCGTATATTAAAACAATTTCATTGTTTATGTCTTAAAGGTTATTTGAGTATAATCAATCAAACGAGCTATCGAGACTTAACGCGTGGATTCCTTATTTCACATAAAAGTTCCCCTTACGACATTAAGTGCTTGTTATACTTAACGGACTTTTATATCAACTAAGATAGACATGTCTATCTCACGAGTAATACAAATAATTTTATTTTTCAATATGGCCAAAAGATTAAAAATAATAAGCGCATATGCATAAATTATATACATACATTCATCGAGGCATTACTTCGAATTTATAAAGGAAATTACGTTCCTTAAAATATTGATTTAGACTTCATGAAACACAACAAGAAAACAGTCATGTTAGTCCGTTTAAAGTTTTTTCTTAGCAACACAATTCGCGTTTAATATTTATTTGTATATATTGTTATATTTTTAATTATTTTTATGTCCCTTTGTGGTGAAGCGTAGTCGGTTTCCGACTTCAATGCAAATTGTTTGATGAGTTTCTCAATTTAATTGAAAAACATAACGTTGCCTGGGAGCTGTCACTCTCGAATCTGATATAGTCATCTAATCGTGCGTGTACAAGTATGTACCTCTGCCTCACCGGGGAGACAAGCATGAAGATTTTTGATATAGCGCTCAGTAAGATAGGCGTATGATATTTTTTTATTTATTTAGTCTAAATGATGATTTTTATTTCGTTCAGTGTTTCAGAGAAAATGTCTACGTGACTTTATATAGAAGTCTATGTCTAGCACGTAACAACATGTAGGCTGTCTATTATTATAAGTTTAGATATTTAAAGCTGTGTAGATTCAATTAAGATGATGAGAAATATTAGCGAAGAATGTTATCTTCGTGTTCTACATTTAATTCATTGTATGCCTCTGCCAAATAATTTTATACAATTTATTTTAAAAAGTAATTATGTTGTCTAGTTGGGAAGTAGCCCATGGTTAAAGGGAAAGCTTTAGGTGAAAAGAGCGTCACCTATTGTTATAATCATTATTAATTATTGTTTTCTTTTGTTTTTCCGCGTAATTAACACGGCATGATGTTTAGCGTGAAGAGTTTTTTATCAAAATTATTACGACGTGATAATTATTATAATAGACATCGCCTTCATTATAGTATACTGAGGATTATATATTATTTGTTGCTATGTCGCACTTTTTTAACAATAATTTATATTTTTATTATTAGATTTATGTTACAGTAATTCGAGGAAAATAATTACAAAATATTGAAACGCATAATCCAAAAGAGCCAAAATAAGACAGTTTTATTAAAAGTATTACATGCATATGAGTGACAAGACGACGTATATGGTGCTAGTTTCTAAACAATATATCCTAACACTACCATGACCCAAAAATATTTACTTTTTAAGATGTTTGTGATATAAAAATATATAATATTTTTTCGTTTCTTTAAAGATTTCATTGAAATGAAACAAAAAAGTTAATTAAGATTAAGAAATGCACTAAATCTGAACCCTAAAAATCGATGTGAATACAAAATTATTTTGTGGCTTTTTTTCTATATTATTGGAAGGCAAAGAAAGAATTAACTTTTGCATTTACCTTTACCTAGCTTTTAGATACTAAAGGTGACAACGGTTACAAAACCAAGGTTGGTAATGACCACCTTTTAGAAAGTTTACTGACCACTAAGCTTCAAAAATAAAATACATTCACACAGACATACTTACTATAGCAATAGTACCCACTGTGTGTATGTCATCACTGGAAAAGTGTCGTTATAATTTTTCGTAAGAATTTTTCCGTCTAGCGTCCCTTTCACAACGCGCAATAAGGAACTTCGTTCCAATAAATAAATATCGTTAAACCAATATCCCCGAAAGGGTAGGCAGAGGTACATAATGTAAAAAATGTACTTAATTTAGAATTCTCATTGGCAGATAGGGGGTTCAAACTTATAATAACGAAATGAAAGTCCGTAGCGTTTACCACAAGATCACCGAGGTTTTTAAATTACTCACGTTAATTACTTTATTATTTTTTATGCCATAGCATGTATGTATTTCACTCACTTGTAAACGAAGATAAAAACTTGACTTAATTGAAATAACTCATAGATATGTAATTTATTTGCTAATTTGATGAGTCAGTATTAAATAACGCGGTGGCTGATATCGATCGCGAAAGCGATAAGCCTGTTCACCGCCTACTTCCTATCCGAGCCTCGTTTCTGGGTGGTTATGTATTATTATTGAGCAGGTGGTTACGAACAGTTACCTTTTTTGTTTAATGAATGTAAAGTTTTGGATAAATACGCAAAATGCCAAGTTTTAGCATTCCGCCATTTAAAAATACAGTTCTTCGTCCAAGCCTTGTGCAGTTTTAAAATAAATGTAAATCATATATCTATATAAATAAATAAAATTTGGAGTGTCGGTATGTAATATTAAAATAACCGCGTCTTACTAAGTGTAGGTATAGAAAATTTGTCTGTCTGTTTGTACCCGCTAATCTCAGATACAGCTGGACCGATTATGACGGAACTTTCACTGGCAGACAGCCAATGTGACAAGGAACGGTTTTGGCTACTTTTATTTTAGAATTTTATTTTAAAAATCTACAAAATAAATTAATTACATACATAAATATGCGGACAAAGTCGCGGGCACAGCTACTTATTTTCTATAAACAGCTAAAGTATTTGTTGGCCAATTATTTTTTTTTTCTTCACCATATTCTTATTTTATACCAGATGATATCTGTAGGTTATATAATCCATGGACATGAGGAGCCAGTTTTTATTTAATATTTTAAAAATACACTTTCGTTTGCAAAAATAACTTGGACTCATTACTGTTTTTTACGTGTATTTGTTTTGTAATGTGCTCTATTATCAAAAAAACCGGTCTATTTTTTTTCGATGACATATCAGTTGCTGATAATTATGAATAATAATCTTACATTAGCTGGGCTCTCGAAATCGTTCACGTTTTTATTTAATTATTTTATTTTGTACATTTCTTAAATAAAAGTAGTCTAATCCATTCCTTATTAAATCATCTATGTCAGTGAAAGTCCCATAAAAGTTGGTCCAGCCGTTTTAGAGATTAGCAGGTACAAAAAGACAGACAAACAAAAATTCTAAAAATACTATTTTGATATGTTAGGGACCTTAAATTAAGATTATGATTTTAATATTACATTTAGACATTCCAATTTTATTTATTCGTATAGATTAGAAAAACACTTTGCAACTTAACTTACTTTTAGGCTACCTCTTGACTTTAATTGTAAATCGCTTTTATTACGAATCATTTAAATAATGATTAAAATGTGGAAGTGTGTGGGTCCCCTCACATATCTATATTATAAGATAAAACTATGTTTGAATAATTTATAGAAACATAACCGTAGCCAAAACATTGAATGTCGAGAACTATTAATAGAATATAACATTGTATCCAGCGTTATGTAAGAACAATATATTTCAATATACAAATATTTTGCCATCGGTATTTTTATATTTACGAAACACGTAGGTATTTTATTTTCACTTTATAAAATGTTAAGTATAAATAAATTAAAAAAATGTTTACCTAAAAAGTTAATAAGGTTTGGCAACTCATAGGAGGCGATCCTTTCTTTACTTACACCGAGAGTAAATGCTTGTAAATCAGTGCTTTATAAGAATACTAGTGACCCGCCCCGGTTTCCCCTTCCCCTTTAATCACTCCATCTATTAAAAAAACCGCATCAAAATCCGTTGCTTAGTTTTAAAGATTAAAGCATACATAGGGACACATAGAGAAAGTGACTTTGTTTTATTATACTTATTATGTAGTAACTATAGCATGGTAATTTATACTTGGTAACATTATATCCTGAAGTGTCTATTAAACTTAAAAGGCATTATGTCTAAATCCCTTGCAGGGATTCGTCAACACTTTTGGATCTAGGTAGCGAGTGTTTCTTCAATAATTAAATGATCTTTCAGTATCATAAAAGAACATTCCATGATTTCCTAATTTCTAATTCTGATAACTTAGAATGGTCTCTGATAGCAAATTCTCGTCACAAACAGATCGGTTCAGGGTTTCATTCCATAGGCGTTAAATCTCCTAATACATTTCAGGCGTAGTGTCGACATCGGGCAAAAATCAGACCGAACCACGCCGTCCTGCATAGCAAGTAGCCGGGATGTTCGGGAACGTTTCTTACAAGACGAACTTCCCAAGCAAAAGTTGTATTCCACAATGTATTCAAGTAACTTGTGACTCTACTTGCATGGAAAATTAAACGAAGCATTTTCATAAGTTAAAATTAGGTACTAAGTTTTTACAGTTCTTAAGATCTGATAACTGATACCAAGTGACTATTTATAACTGAGATATAGATGTTTTTTTTGGTAGAAATACCATCAGTAGACAGAAGATAGAGTTGGGAGTTATAATTGCGAAATTTAGCGGACTTACTTCCCTACCGTCTTCAATTTAATAAGCGTATCGTCAATGTAAAAAAGTTTTTTTTGTTTTGTTAATATTTAAAAAAAATCTCTGAACTAATTGCTATTAGATTTATATACAAAATATCCAATGAAAAATAAATTATCGAGTTTGGATAATCTGTTAAAAGAAAAAAAGTACCTTCACAACTATTATCCACGAATGTGTAGGCAGAGCTGTATGAGTAAATCCACGACTCGTAAGTCCAGTACATATACTACCCACGATTAGCCAGGGTACTAGGGCATATCGCTACTTCGAGCGCATTCAGATCCCGGGCAATGTAATGCTTACTCAGAAAAATCTAAAAAACGTTTTAAGAAAAGTTGCCGACCTGGGATTTGAACCCGGGACCCTACGTGGCTAACGGTCTTGAAAAGCAACACCTGTACCGTTACACCACAGAGGCGATTATAAAAAAACATGCAATAAAAATATTTTAATTGGAGAACCTCTTCCGATTTGTCCTTGATTAATAGACAAAAACAAAAGCGCACACTGTATACATCCAAACATTTAGAACTCCAATATCAAAAAATAATGCAGCTGTCTGCTGTTTTACACGACAATTTTACATTATCTGTAATTACATACACTTTTATATTTTAAATTATTTTAAGCTTTCTACATTGTAAAATAAAGTACTCCAATACATTTCACAAACATGGCTTCTTTATGATATCTCAATGGTCATACAAATGTCATCATTTATGTCAAGATCCTTATAAAAAATTCATAAGCTAGATGTTACTTAAGATATATGACAATTTAAAATAGTCAGCGTGCCCTGGTACAAGAATTTCTGTGTTCTCGGTCACGCGACGTACTCCGAGTAGTCGGCCGGTGAAGATGAGTTAGATAGGCTTACTTTACTTAATTGGTTTCTCTACAACAGATGGCATCAGTTTTCACGCCCGCGTGTTTTGGCAGTGCGTATTTAATGTTGACTTGAATGACCGTGTACTTCGAATGTCTTTTTATATTACCTTCAATGTTGTACTTATATATCAGGGATTAAAGCAGTATCACTGACACATGCACACACATACACTCACAGAGAGAAAGAGAGAAAAGTCAAAATTATAACATCCATTTTTTGTCGGGGGCTTAAAAAGTGTTTTTATTTATTTAACGCAAAAGTCCCAAATAAAAAACAAAAATTTTGAAATTCTGTGATTTCATTGCTCAAATAGGTTAATGACGTCACTGTTTTCTTGACGTGAACAAACCTACATATAATCCTATATTTAAATATCTAAAACAATATGTTCTTGATCTATTGTGATATCTGAGACAGTTGTTTCCGTATTCTAAAAATTATTTCCTTCAGTATCATCAAGGTTAAGTGTTCCCGGAAATATATAAATTGAGAACCTTTCTACAATGATTTTTACCTTACTAACTTTTTGTACGCCACAAAGCAGGTTTAGGGTCAATGCACAGAGTTATGTATAACTTATAAATAAATAATAGTTTAAAAAAAAACTAAAAACACGCTTTTATTTCTTGTACAGCTAAAAACTAGGAAAAAATTCTAAGTTATGAAAAGTTCATGTTACAGGGGGATAAAACCAAATTTAAGTTTTTAACAAAATAATTTAATTCAGAGTAAACAGCGTGGGGTGCATTATACTGTGGTTCATAACTAACTTTTAATATTATACAGTTGTCTATAGAATGATTATGATATTTTAAATAACAAGCACCCCACGCTTTGTTTAGCTGTTTCTTCTCCTGATTGGCTAGGTTTGGAAACGGTGGTAGTTTATGGTAGACAGGGTTAAAATAAGTTGTGTGAAAATAATGTTTATATATAATAAAATAACTATAGTACATAATATATTGTTTAGTAAATAAATAAATATAAATTATCTGCGTCTTAAAATATTACTTATATTTGTGGTATAATTAAAAAACTTTTATTTTGTAACAACTTTTAACACATATATTCGGCAATTAATAAATAAATTTCATTTCATTTCACAACAAACAAACAATTTATATTGCTGTTTTTATAGAACCCGGAACCAATCGTACGGTTTTAAAAAATATATTTTAAACACGAACATTGATGTTATTTCGAACTCATTTTAATATTATCATTAGGGAGAACTGGAGTAGCTCTTTCGAGTCGGTAATATCGTTGAAATAACAAGCCGCGCGGCCTAATATACATTAAAAATTAAGAAAAATATTTCATAACGAAAAATGTTATTCCCACGGATTATTTTTCCATAATTCGCGTGCATGCTCGAAATTCGTTGCAATGTGTAATTAAGTTACTTTTAACAAGGTACGAGTAATAAGTAATTAGACGTTAAGTATCATGAGATCTGTTTGTATTCATAGACATTCATCTCAGTAATTACATTCGAATTTAGTTTTTGAGAATAAAAAAAACGGCAAAGTGCGAGTTGAGTTCTCGCACGAAGGGTTCTGTAACATTATTTGTAAGGCAAACAAAAAACGAAATTAGGCTACGCTGTTCGATATTTAAAATTGATGACTATTATACTCATACATAGACGAGGCTGAATAGCGATGCAACCTCTTTGGTCATTTCATGTTGTAATTGCCAGTACGATGGTTAGATGTACGCGAACTTTTTAAAATAATTATTTGTTCTTTTTTTAAAATTACTTACCGCCCTATGGCTTTTCTAGCTGCATTATTACTCTAGAGCGCTAATCGGTCACCTACAAGCCCCATTTGGGGCTAATTTTTTTTATGATATTGGAAGGGCAAACAAGCAGACGCGTTTCCTTGGGCTGAATGTATGATGTCTAATGCCAGTATAATCGTTAGATGTACGCGAACTTTTTAAAAGAGCGATTTGTTCTTTTTTTTAAATTACTTACCGCCCCAGGGCGTTTGTAGCTACATTATTACCCTAGAGCGGTAATTGGTCACTTACAAGCCCGATTGGGTGTAATAAGGACCTACTTACCGAACATGAGAGATGTAAAGATATTAACGTAATTTTTTTGCCGAACCCTATGTACGCTAGTCCGAATCGCACTTAACGGGTCTTTTACTTACATAAATATTTAGACTATATATCAGACTAAATTTTTCAGCATGTCTTAAATGCTACTTTATAATTATTTAATGGTAATACATTCTAATTTTACATATAATAAAACTGTAACTGATTGTACACGAAAAAATTATTTAGAAATAACATAATGTTTGTCTGAGTTTCTGTATGTATATGTTTGTGCAAGCTAATTTCAGAAACGGCATAACCGATTTGAACGTAGTCAATATGTTGTGATAGCTTTCACTTAACATTACGGATTATTTCATTTAAATCGGTTAACAAATAAAAAAGTTATATCAATTTATGTCAATCACGTAATATGTACCAATTTAAAAAGAGCTCTGGTGTCATATCGAAATGATTTTGAATAGGGTTCAGCTTAGACTGGAAATGCATCAGTTGAACGCGACACGGCCTTGAGTGGAGTATATGAATTATTTTAATAACACAGACACCTTTCAAAGGGGAGACATTTTTCCAACTTATAATACTTATTTCATAAAAACATACCTTCTTTTTATTTAGTCGGTTAAAAAGTAGCTTATGTCCTTCCTCAATGTCAACTCTATCTCTGTATTTAATTTCATTAAAATCGGTTCAGTGGTTTAGGCGTAAGCGTGACAGACAGACAGAGTTATTTTCGCATTTATATTCGTAGTAGTAAATAAAAATGCGAACGAAGTCGCGGGCACATATAGCTTTTAATATCTCCATTCAAAATACTCGTAATAAATGATGATTATCATGAAGTTGGACCGGCAATATCAAGTTTTAAACTACAGTATTTTGTCCCTTCGTGACCCACAAAGTCGTACGAGGACCAAAAGGTCCGAGAATTAAACAAGTTGGTTCGCTAGTTATTTTAGAACTGTGAATTTAAATTTAGAACCGTCATTTAAAACACCTGTGGCCTGAAACTTTTTTAGGATTCCGTATTCAAAGTGTAGATACGAAACCCTATTAGAAAGTCTCCTCTGTTCGTTTGTTTGTCACGAGGCTGTATTAAATTTTGTATGAAGATAGAACTAAACTTGGGAAAGGACATAGGCTTCTTTTAACTGACTACATAAATGAGGGTAAGTTTTTACGCAATAAGTAAGATGGAAACATTTCAGCCCTTTGAAATTTATCTGTGGTATTAAATAATTCACGCAGGCGGAAAGCAAGTTAATATATAAAAGTTGCTCCTATATAACAACTTCATTATTCATTATTTTATCGAAGTATTTTTTTGGTTTTGCTAATACTTCTAAAAGGCGCTGAAATAATTTGCTTAAAATTGCTTTAGATGGTATCTGTCCAAGCAGTAACTTTAAAAAACCGACTCCAGCTTCATTACTCATTTAAAATTTTGAATTAAAGTTTAGAATTGATTGATAAAAATGGGATCTAGTATTCTCAAAACGCTTGTATTTTTCAGAATGCCTGCGACTACATTCGAAATGTTATTTGTTTTATTTTATACACCTACGGCTGTCTGCCAGTGAAAATTCCATCTAAATTGCCATTTCAGAGATTAGCGGGTACAAACAGACGGATAGACAGGCAGACAAACATTCTAAAAAATACTATTTTGATCGTCTCTGTGGTGTAACGGTACAGGTGTCGCCTGTTAAGACCGTTAGCCAAGTGGGGTCCCGGGTTCAATTCCCAGGTCG
>DVZL01006364.1:0-11422 GCA_018236625.1 Lasaia peninsularis | reverse complement strand
TATTTCGTATGTGGGGCAAATAAGGAAATTTATGGAATTTGGGACGAAAAGTTGGGGCGAATACGGAACAAATCCTTGTTTCTTGTGGCGTTACTTCTATATTTCAACACGACAGTGACGAACACGGAAGTTATGATTTAGTAACAGTGAAGACATTCTTTCGTCTTCAATGTTCTTTTGACCCTCGACTACAGTCATGGCGATTAGGAGGAGAGCTCTTTTATTCTCTTTTTGTTAGCCTTATCCTGTATTATATGAGATGATATTGGTTAGCTATCTGCTATCTAGGAGATTTGAAAAGGGTGCCATTTTTGACCTTTGAAAATGTATATAAATTAGAAAAACTCGGGGGCTTGCACTCTATAGAGGCACATAAGAACTGTTTATTATTAGAGACAGGATGTGCTCTGATATATTTAATTAAACTCCGATATTTCACTATCATGATAACATAATCTATGACACTAAATAAAAAAGCTAAAAATCTATTTTTTTTTTGTAACCAAGTACCCCACCGCATACCCAGTATCATAATTCTGTGCACTCTACTGATCACTCACAGGTGTTCTAACGTGGACTACCAGAATAGAATTCTGAAGCACGAATCACTAGACCACCGAAGCTCTAGTCAGAGAGCTCTATTACTTAGTCATATTAGCAATTGCTCTAGTTAGATATTCAAGTAATCGTATAGTAAATTTAAAAATACATAAATTTTATAAAAAATAAATTTATTCGATCCAAATTTTACTTACATTACAGAGGTTTTGAAAGTTCCAAACAAACTTATGAACATCACAATATGAGGGATAAATTTCACCCAACTGGCTATCATGACAAGCAAAAATATATTTTAATATTAAGCGTATAAGAAATTAACTCGTCCGACTGTAAATATACGGTATGCTCCACCGTACAAAAATTTAATATGTCGCATAAAATATTCAAGACGAAACTTATCCCTCCATCGCTCCAGTCATTATTACTAGCCAGTCAGACAATGAATAAAATATTACTAAGAAAATTGGCGTCTTGGGATACCCGCTCTTTAATTTACATCTTTTATATCTCAACATTGTTCTTCTAAAGGAAAATAACACTACACAAGGATTATTAAATCTGCATAGAAAAGTAATATATATAAATGAATTTCAGTAAAGTTATTACTCATGGCAATACTTTGTTATTCAACTAAAATTTAATTCGTTATATTTGTAGCAATATAATGAAACCAAAAGTTTATTTAGACAATGTAAATTTAACAAATGAATATTATATTTGGATGAAGCTAGGAATGTATGTAGGAATCTATTGAACCCTCCACCAAACCTCCGCCGACTTCTCGGTCGTACGGACCGCGTCGCAGCCGAATCGCGGGAGATGCACGGAGAACATTTCAGCGTTAACACTCTCGTGCATATTCACTTAGCTCTTTATAAGTTCTAGCAACAAGTCTCTTTGATGGGACTAACATACACGTTAGTATGTAGGAATCAAAGCACTTATGTGTAAGGTTAAACCTTCAAAGAATCTATAAAAATCAGTTTAAATTAAAAAGCTTTTGTAGTTAAAATATTTTTTTAATAATTATCGTTATTATTCTCAAAAATCTAAAACTAAATATCTAACTTCTAAGTAGTAGGCTATAGACTATAAAACATTTACAGGGATTTAAGGAAATACACAAATAGATCTAAAACACAACCACTGCTGGTTAAAGAGTTAAAAATGTTGTAAAGCGTTAAGACCAAATCATTTCAACGGTCTTAAAGTATAAAAGCAAATAAATAAAACAACCAACAAGAAAGTGACAGAACAATCTGCAATCGAAAGTTTATTCCCGCCATATAACTTAAACGGAGTGGCGAGAACGTTTAATGAAATCTGCATAAGTCCTCAGACGAACAACAAAGCCCGTAAAGACGCATTCTGCATTTCAACGTTCACTGGAACGGAAAGAAAAATGCGGAGACAAAATAAAATGCAAAGAAACGACGACAAAAGGGGCGCGATGCAATCAACATCTCATTAGTGGACTCCTTAATTCTCTTGTCTCCTGGGATCTTCCTTGATTTCTTCGATAAACACTTTTGTACTTCGTTTAGTATCGAGAATAAAACGGTTATCGGATCTGCGATTATTGAAAAATCAAGAGAAGCTCGCCTGTAAATTGTGTCGCGAAAAGTTTAATGAGCTCGAGGTGTTAGTTTAGGCCCTTTACATAATATAATGGTTCGTCGACAACGATACAATCGCTTGCTTGTTTTATATTACTTTTTAATTTTTATACTAAATACTTTTAATAGAATATAAGTTTTTGACAATGAAACAATCGATTGCCTATTTGGTACTACCTTTTAATTTTTATATCAAATAATTATATTAGAATAACTAGTTTCGCAACAAAGATAAAATCATTTGCTTGTTTAGTATTACTTTTTAATTTTTATACCAAATGTTAATAATAGAATAAATAATCCCATCAAAAACATCCTGTAAAAAAACCAAATCTCGCAGCTCAATTTTTATTACAATAAAAAGTTGTGAGATCGATGTTATTCAAGATCCAAGATGAGATCCAAGTTTAGTTTATTTAGTCCCTACTTAAGGGACCTTCTGTCTTAAGTTGTTACGTAAATTATCACCATATCATTATTAAAAATCTTTTACGTGGCGACATGGCTATAAAGCCCATACCTATGTATGGACTTTATAAACATACATATGCATTTAGCAAAAGCAGTTATTTTAATATTACATACAGACACTCAAATTTTATTTATTTGTAAAGATTAAGTTTCCATAGACAAAATTTTCCCACCGAAAACATTTTCATATAAAAATGTTGCCAAGGAAAGACTATAATATAGCTCGCACTGTCATAAAGTAGCCAGATCTCATGTAGAGTCAAATTTGGTTAGTAAACTCATGAGTAAATACAGAAAGCAATTTCACAAAGTCCGAGTACTGTTACTCGGTGATTAAACTTGTCGGTAATTTACTTGCAAGTAAAAGTTAATATTAATTAATATTAATAATTTTATTAAACACCAAATATAAATCTAAGAAACCATTAATATAATTACCCACATTAAGTAAATAATGCATTATTTAGAATGGGCAACACCTAACCGTGGCATACTTAAACATAGACGTTTAGGTGCTCGGGTGAAACATGACAATACAATTTTTATGTGAAAAAGACTAGAATTGATACAAAATAAAAATGCAAAAAATACAGTTTTGTTGCAATAAATGATATTCAAGCTTATACACAGCACCGCCATATTTAAAACTCGGCTAAGTCAGGAGTACCATCTGGCGTTCATACATATGATACCAGCTTTCCGTTACCCACAAGGAATATATTTATATATTTAATTAATTATTATCTGTTGAGTATCTGCGTTAATCGAAAAGTAGGGATATTTTAATGTTACATTTGATATATTTTTTTCAAACGGCCTATTTTATTCCGGTCATATTTTGATTTTTAATATCTTTTTAAACATAAAAACTCCACCTGATTTAATATTAAGCTCCCGTCCATACTTTTTCACGCTATTTCTTTATTTCTCCACGTTTCAATACTTTTTTTTATTCCAAAACGTGCCGGTGTTTATGTATTATATGAATTAATATATCTCTTTACCTCACAGTAAAAATAGCACTACGTTCTCTTTTGTCAATTATTACTACAAGATGCAACCGCGACTTCATCCACGAAAAAAAAGAATGATCTGAAAAACGTTAAAGAAAAGTTGCCCGACCTGGGAATTAAACCCGGGACATTTAGCCTCAGGTTTGAAACGAATTACTCATATATATTTATGCGTTAATAGGCAAAACATTTTTCTCTCGATAATAAAAAAAAACCATTAAAAACCTTATGAAAACAAATCTTTACAAGTTAAAAATTCACGCTCATAGCCTGCGAGATTTTTCGTTTTTGTCAGTAGAATTTTATACGTCAGCTGCAGCACGCGAGGGCCTTTTACGTAACATTTGGACAGGTTTTAGGATTGTTTGAAATTTGTGAGACAGGTTATAAATTAAATATTTTTTTCGAACTGTAGACGTTTTGTACTTTGTTTATTACGGACCTTTCACTTTATCATAAACTAGCCGTGCCCGCGACTTCGTCCGCGTTTTTATTTAATTATCTTATTTTATACATTTCTAAATAAATTTAATTTAAAAGTAGCCTAAGCGATTCCTTACTACATCAACTGTCTGCCAGTGAAATTCCAGTCAAAATCGGTCTAGCTGTATCAGAGATTAGCGGGTACAAACCATGAGAAAGAACGAACATCTTTAAAACTACGCAACGGATTCTGATGCGGTTTTCTTAAATAGATAGAGTGAATCAAGAGAAAGATTTTTATGTATATAACATGTATAGTATACTCGTGTGAAATCGGGGCAGGTCGCTAGTAAGTAATATACCCAAGTTAGAAAAACACAGACATATAGCGTGGTTCATTTCCGGTCTACCGATATGAAAGTCCGAAGTACTACCCGACCAACGAGTCTCGTAACACACACAGAAAATACATCTTGGTTGTAAGTCACAGTAAAATGTTACCCTTTCACAAGCAATTTTAACATAGGATTGTGTTTTAGACCACTAGGTGTATTGTCTATGGCCCGACGAGCGTGCTATAACGGCAAGATGGCCCCGCAAAACGTGATTCGAATTCCCCATTTAACTATGTCTGGCTTATAGCTAGTTTTAGATTGCAGTGTTACCCCACGATCGAAATGTTATAGTTTTTTCTTCGACAAATTCAATTTGTAATAGATACTATATTTGTTTCAATATATTATATCCCTTCTAAGCTATACTAATATTAAAATATTCGCCTTGTTGGTCGAGGGTTTAGCGTACAGGCCTAACGCCACCGATCAACCGCGTAGCTTGGGTTATATTCCCGACGGGGACTATTTCCGCGTCTGAGTGTTTATTAAATTTATTATGGTATTTATTTAAGTATTTTCATGCATTAGCATCATTGTCTAACACCCATAATTTGCAAATAATTTGCTTACATTGTCGTTAGATCAATTTGTGTAATTTATCGAGAAATATTTTTTTAAATGCGAAGGTTTGTTTATTATAATTTGAAAGACAAACATCAACCGATTTTAAAAAATAGTGACGTCTAACTGGAAGAAAATGTTAAATCTTATAGGGCAACTTGATCTATACCTTTTTTGGTTTATTTGAAAAACATAACACTGCTTGAGATTGAATTTGAGCCATGACGGCGGACTAGCCACCTATCACATCCCAGGATCTAATACGTATACGTAATAAGTATATATAATTTATACTTTCCATCGTCGGCGCTTGGTGGAATTCCATTGTACCTTCACGCCTATTATCCCCGTAGGCAGATGTGTGAAGGAGTATATATTCTCGACTCGTAAGTCCTGTAAATATACTAGAACACCGACGATTAGCTAAGATACTAGGGCCCATAATGTAATAGGTTACCTATCGCCACTTCGGGCACATTCCGATCCCGGGCGATGTAATGCTTGCGACGCGTTGTTAAAATGCATAGCGCCTTCTACTTTCAGATTTGGTACTAAATTTTTATTTATAAATAAGACCGAATCATTTCAGAGACGCGATATAAAAATTCACAGCGCCATCTATTTTTTTTATGGGATAAGACAGCGACAGCGCACGGGTCTCCTGATGGTAAGAGACATCCGTGGCCTATAGACACCATTGATGTTGTAGGTACGCCGCTGCCCTGTGGCCGGGATGTTAGACATTATGTGCAAGTCTACCAGCTACCCAACCCTCCGGACCGGAACACGACAATGTCGTTATGGCGGCAGGAATAGGCGGTGGATCCCTAACCGGGCGAGTTACTGCACAGCGCTCTATCTATTAATCTCTGAAACGGCTGGACTGATTTTGACGGGATTTTCACTGGTTGACAGCTAATTTAATAAGGCTAGGTTTTTAGAAATGTGTAAAATAAAACGCGAACGAAGTCGTGGGCACTTATAACTTTTCAGTAGGTGAACATTTCAAGTGAAATTATAATATTTTAAAGTTACTGAGTTTAGTTTGAAAACTTATAAACACTGTAATCCTTCCTAGTGATAAGAGATCGTTAAGTTGTGAGAAATGAGCGCTCATATTTTGCAATGCTATTTATTTTAAAATTTTAGACCAATATGGGTGGAGGTAAGTATGGATACATGTATGGATGTATGTATGGATTCTTGTTAGTCTTTCACGAATATACTACTGAACGGATTTGGATGGAATTTCACAGTAACATAGCTTATATATGAGAAAAACACATGGGCCACTTTTTACTTTTTTAACATTAAAAAGAGAGTATATTTTTACAAATCTATACTAATATTATAAAGCTGAAGAGTTTGTTTGTTTGAACGTGCTAATCTGAGGAACTACTGGTTCGAATTGAAAAATTATTTTGTGTTGAATAGACCATTTATCTTTAGGAAGGCTTTAGGCTATATAACATCACGCTACAATTATTAGGAGCGAAGAAATAATGGAAAATGTGAAAAAAAGCAGAGAAAATTATTCATCCTTGAGGCCTTCCGTTGCGTGCGCTGCGACAACGGTTCAAGATACCAAAAATATATGTATGAAAGAATTATTCCTCTTGAAATTATCTACAAAAATTTCCGGACAGTGTATGTCTATCTTTTAAAATTAACTCATTAGAACCATTTTTATGCTAATCAAATTTGGTCGAAATTAATGCATTATTTGTTGTATCAACGTAATCCGTACTAATATAATAAATGCGAAAGTAACTCTGTCTGTCTATTACGCTTCCACGCCTAAACCACTGAACTGATTTTGATGAAATTTAGTACACAGATAGAGTACACCTTGAGGAAGGACATAGGCTACTTTTACTTCAAAAAAAGGAGGTTAGAGGGGTTAGAGGAGTTGATGAATATTTATATGGAAATGTTTTGATGATAAATAAATGTAATAGATTCGTTTTCATTGCCTAGATTTTGTTTGTACATGCGGGCGAAACAGCAGGCAACAGCTAGTAAGTATTATAAATCGGAAAAATCTGCTCTTTGAAAGTTACCTATGTCACTAAGATAATTTACGCGGTATAAGCCGCGTGAATTATTTTAGTGACATTATTTAGTCTAGTTTAGTAGAATTAGCTAGTCTATACAAATAAATGAAATTGGAGTATCTGTATGTGATATTGAAATTACTTTTACTAAATACATATTACACATTTACAAGGTACATATATCAAAACAACGTTTTTAGAATTTTTGTCAATCTGGTAGTACCCGCCAATCTCTAAAACGGCTGGACTAATTTTGACAGGACTTTTTCGGGCAAGATATCTAAATTATTAAGAAACGGCTTAGGCTACTTTTATTTTACAATTTCATTTTAGAAATGTATAAAATAAATTAATTACATTAAAACGCGGACGAAGTCGCGGACACAGCTTGTAATCATAAATTCTAGAAGATGAATTAATTGATGATTAATTAGCCAGTCATATTAGTTATACGTATGTACGTATCTTTATACTGAACCTCTTTCGAGTAGAACTTCTACATACTTGTCTATTTTCCTCTATATTCCTCTCTCTCTCTTCATACAAACATACCTATACAGATTTACTCTTACAAACTGTGTTTGTATCAAATAATAAAAGTAAATAACAATTACCTATTATTTAATGCAAATAATTGATGTTTTAATTGAAAAACTATTTTCTTCAATTTTGTAAACAATATTGAGTAAAATAAACAAATGTAAATAATTAATGTTTTAAATAAAAAAACTGTTTTCTTAAATCTTATAAACAATATTAAGTAAAATAAAAAATGTAAATAACTAATGTTTTAAATAAAAAACTGTTTTCTTAAATCTTATAAACAATATTAAGTAAAATAAAAAGTGTAAATAACTAATGTTTTAAATAAAAAACTGTTTTCTTAAATCTTATAAACAATATTAAGTAAAATAAACAAATGTAAATGACTAATGTTTTAAATAAAAACCTATTTCCTTTAATCTTATAAACAATATTAAGTAAAATAAACAAATGTAAATAACTAATGTTTTAAATAAAAACATATTTTCTTAAATCTTATAAACATTATTAAGTAAAATAAACAAATCCAAAGCGAAGTGAATACAAGCAAGAGCAACATTTGCAATACAACGGGCTTCCCTGAGACGGTGTTATCCTCATACATTTTAAATAACTACCGGCAACTGAAGGAGACACCAGACTTAGTTACCCAATGGCGTCTAACCATTACTCCGAGAAATGCCAATTTAAACTTGTAACGAGGTTTCCCGCGAGTGGCTGCGGAACGAAATTAAAAACTAGATCCAACGCCCGATATAGCTCGGCTGCTTACAGGCCTAACTTCAGCCCACACTTTTTTCGCCCCCCGGCAATTTTCAGCCATTTTAATGGATATCACAATGGTTATGGTTGTTTTCCTCTGAGATGAACTCAATGTAAAATTGACATTATTAAGTTTCCGTCGTGTTCGTTATAAATGTTTTGAACAATTTTAATGGCGGTTTTAAATTGAAAATATTTATATTTAGAGTGAATTGGATGTTTATTTATGTAAAGTATTTTTCTTGGCCTCGGTTGATATTCCACGACCCAATAGCTCGAGTATTATCCGAGGGTGGTGTCAAAAGTCTCCGAAATAGAAAGAGATTAATGAACTTGGTGGTACATTTTTTCCATTTAGATCGGCGTGGAGATTTTCTTTCAGGCAAAAAATATACCTGTATCAGAAGATTTCACTCTTTCATATGGTCTAAGATCCAAACCTAAGCCGACCTTCACCGAGCTGATAATAGAACAAAACTTATTTTATAATAAATTTAGTATATTAGAGAATATATTAAAAATGGGTTGCCAAATATCCTATTATCCAATTAATTATCATACGTCCAATTTCAAATATTTCGAATTTTCGTAGTGATACGACACCTACCTCTATACTAACATAGAAAGCTGAATACCAGACACCCAGACACGGAAGTGCAACATATATTATGTTCGTCACACAAATACTGGTCTCCGTCGGGAATCGATCCCGAGCCTCGCGAATGGTTGGTGGCTTTCGGCGTGTACGCTAACCTCTCAACCAACGAGGCGGTCAAAATCAAAATTTGCGTTTATTATAAACTAAAAAAATACATGACCATTCTATTTTTTATGACAATCGGATAAACAGAGCAGAAGTTGCTACTGTGCAGCGCCACCTGGTGGCGAGTGATATTAAATAACATGTCATATTCGTTTCCTCCGTCTAAAAATTCACACTTAATTTTTATGAAGGTTGAAGTGATATCGATGAGCATGTCATACAAATCTTCTCCGTGGTTAAATATAGACATACACTAGTGTATAATAACTACTGTAGTAGTTTTTGAGTTCATCGATGATATACAGACAAACATTCATATATAGATAGATAGAAAATAATAAACTATCATAAACAATCTGAATCAAAAAAAAGTAGTTTTTGAGTTCATCGATGATATACAGACAAACATTCATATATATAGATAGATAGAAGATAATAAACTATCATAAACAATCTGAATCCGACAAGCTAGGTAGCTACGAAGGGCACGTAATAAGTAAGACCTAAACTACGGATGTTAAAAACAAACTCGAGAGGGCGTGTTACGAAACAATCCAGATGTTAAGACAGTCTGATACGTGACGAGAATCGCAAGCATGCCTCGATAGTCTGAGATAAAGGCGGTTATTGAATATTAAAACAGATGAGCGTTACGGATACGTCTAGAACTTTCATGATACTGCAACCGTAATTTGAATGGGGCCGTTTCTTAAACGATTTGGTTTATGGGAGTCTTGATTTATGTGAGGGACTGCTGGGGAACTGTTCTGGCGCAAGTTGTAATAATTTCTTAACTTTATTATTATCTTTGACTCTGTTGACACTATGACTTTTATATACTTTATGGTTTAATATTTTTAAACTTTACATAATTTATTTTGGCATTTTAGAATAAAATTAACGCAACATTTCACAAATATTGAAATTTGTGCACATATTGTGTAAAATTAGCCAATTGATGACACGCTTCCTTCAACTAATATTATAAATACAAAATTTTATAAGCATGGATGGATGTGTTTGGTTGTATGTTACTCTTTAACAAAAAAATACTAGATGGATTTGGGTCAAACTTCACAGTGAGATAGCTTAAACATGAGAATAACACATATGCTACTTTTTGACTGACGACAAATAAGTTGGAAAAAATTTTGTCCTTTGAAAATTATTATCTAAGTTATTAAAAATAATACACGCGAGCGAAACGACGGATGGAAAGCTGGTTTTGTATAATTTTGTTCAGTTAAAGTGCACAATTAGTGAGGGTATTTATAAGGAAAGTAGTAGGTATATTATCGTATTTTTTCTCAACGCCACCAATTCTCATTCAATCAGCTTAGGTAATTATGCCTGCGCTTTACCTAAGACCTTGAAATCACTTTTAATGACTACTTATAACTATTTTGCTGATAAATCTAACAACCACTATATTCACAACCATGCCAAATACTAAAACATAAATAAATAACGTAATATCTTATATTATAATAATAATAATCTTATGTCATACGTTATAACTTAAAAGAAAAAATAAAATGTATAATTACTTTTTTTTATTTTTTATGTTAAAGTATGAATTAGTTAGCTGCAATACATGACTTTTCTAAAATTTATTTTAGTATATTCTAAACCCAAAAGGGATCATGTACTCTAAAATACTCTCTCATTAAATGAAACCATAATATTTTTGTTTTATATGTGGAACTTTGCCTGTACAAATAAAAAACATGCCAAAGTGAAACTACTATTCAATTAAACTATCAGGAACTGCAAACGCGAAGTTAAGGGTGTCCAAATTAAACTTTCTATTTGACACTTTATTTGCTGCATTTTTTTATGTTAAAAGTAAATGCTATTATTCATTAAGGACGTTGAAATTTCGCAGAATATAATATTATATTGATCGTGAAGCTAGCTTAGTTTGTTAATCTAGCGCTTAGTTTGGAATTCCAAATTCAAAACTTTAAATTCACGCTTGAGTTTTTTTTTAATTTAGTAATAATTAAGATAAAGATACCTACTATCAGGAGATTACACTCCTAACAAAAACCTGTATCTGATTCTGATAGGGCCATCTCCCTCTCATAAGAGCGCCTTGTTTGAGCTCTGTCAATACGTAAAAAGAGATGTTGGTCATTTTAAAGTGAATTAGCAATACTACATATTGGAACAAGTCTTTGTTAGGATGTATGTATGTATGTATGTATGTATGTATGTATGTATGTATGTATGTATGTATGTATGTATGTATGTATGTATG
>DVZL01006363.1:0-11423 GCA_018236625.1 Lasaia peninsularis | reverse complement strand
TGTCTATAGGCGACGTGTATTTCTTACCATCAGGAAATCCGTCTGCTTGTTTGCCTTCCAGTACCATAAAAAAAAAATAATAATTTGCATTTTTGTTACGTATTCTTGTTTAATCCCCTGCTTACCTCGTAAAGGACCTAGCGTTAATATATAAATGTTAATGTAATTTTTATTTAGGTATTGCCTGATACTGTGGTGAAAAAATTTATGATTAAGTTTTTTTGTAGTGTATTACGTAATACACGTCGCCTATATACACGAAAGGTGGAAATGGTGCGTTGCCAACCTAAGACTGGGATGGTAAGCCTCTTGCGTGAGTAAGTTTAACGGCTACCCTACCCTCCAAAGCAGAACATGACAATGGCGAGCACTGACACTATTGTGGCAGGAATAGGTACGGCGGTGGTACCAATCCGGGCGGGTCGTTGCAAGACTCTACCACCTAATAATAATACCTGGTATAAATTATTATTATGCATGGATCTGCAAATGCATTATAAAAAAACTTAATCATAAGTTTTTTCACCAAAGTACCAAAGTATACTTAAGTACCAGGCAATAACTAAAAATTACATTTACATACATATCTTTAATATTCTTACCATCAGTAAATCCGTCTGCTTGTTTGCCTTCCATTATCATAAAAAAAAACATTATTGCGATCTAGGTGTCATCTATATATTTTAGAAATAATAAAGTTATACCCAAAATTATTACACTTTCTAATTACCAAGTTTAGAATATGTGAATTTTCGTGCGATTACAATTGCTGAAATGTATAAAAGTATAAATAATAATATCTATCAAGAGCAAGTCGGACTCGCATACGAAGGGTTCCGTACATTATCTATATCTATAAAATATATTTATCTATAAAATTATCTATAAAAACGTCAAAAAATGTTTCTTGTATGGGAGCACCGTTTATGTATTTATTTTATACTGTTTTTATTATTATAGCTGAACATACATACAAAAACATAAAAGAGGCCGGCCCAAGAAACGCTGGCTAGATGTTGTGGGACAAAAGATGTGTGCCAATGGACTCACTACTGGGGATGCTGAAGACCGAGCGAAGTGGAGACGTATAAGTAGGAAAGCGGACCCTTGGTTTCCACGTTTAAATGTGAGGAACAACCGGGAGTAACGCTCTGATGATGATGATGAACATACATACATTACAATATAATACAATTATCTGGCTATCACGCTTCATGAGATACAGCCTAGTGACAGACACACGGACAGCGGAGTCTTAGTTCCGTTTTTTACCCATTGAGTACCTTAAAATTGCTGACGTTATTGCCTACGCCTATGCGAACCTCATGAATCTTTATCAACAAAAAAATCGTGTAATTACTTCATCATATTATAAAACAAAGTCACTATCTCTATCTGTCCCTATGTATGCTTAAATCTTTAAAACTAAGCGACGGATTTTGATGCGGTTTTGTTTTAATAGATGGAGTGATTCAAGAAGGTATAACATGTATAGTATATCCGTGCGAAACCGGGGCAGGTAGCTAGTTGCATGTATAAAATTGTTAGTAAAAAAATGTAATAACGCTGTCGCCTGCGCCAGTGCCTTTGCGAGAGGCTTAAGACCTCTATTGTATGTATAGGTCGTAAGTCAACGACTTATACGTCCGAATCTAAATGCGCGATTTCCAAATAATCTAACGATTATTCTAATTTATTAATGTATTCGTCAAACAATCGTTGATAGTAAAATTTATTTCATGACTAAAAACATAGTGAATCCAAAAGTCGTTTTATACCGAAACTGAGTGACAAGGTCACCAAATGTAAAGTGTGTCTATACTTCTACACGACTGTTATAAAACAAAAAGGAGGGCAAACATGGAATACATTTTAATATCCTCTAAAATAGATACACGAGTTACCATATTCGTATTTGACCACCAGTACTACTATTTTTTAAGGCATAAGACAGCGAACAGGCACTCGACTCTCCTGATGGTAAGAGACAACCGTGGCCTATAGACACCATAGATGTTGCAGGTGTGCCGCTGCCCTATGGTCAGGCTGTTAGACAAGTGCAAGTCTACCGTCTACCCTACCCTCTGGACCGGAACACGACAATGTCATTATGGCGGCAGGAATAAATAAGGCGGTGGATCCCTTACTGGGCGAGTTGCTGCACAACACTCTACCACCAGTGGTCGTGTTGGTAGTGACCCAGATAACTATGCTCGTCTCTTATCAGCTGCCTGGTAGGAATGCAGTCGATCTATTCTACACAGATGACCCGGACCAACACCAGGCAAACTACTAATAGACAAAAACTATGTAAAGTAGTCAAAAGTGTACTGCAAGTCCAAGTTGGGATTTTAAATTTGTGAGTTGACCAGATGTGAGTGGATACTGAAACTACATGGTTATTGAACTCTCTCTCTCTCTCGGCTTTAACGTCCACGCTCTATCAAATTATTTTATGTATCAAGGACAAAAGGAGTTGAATATTTCTTTCTTAAGCCAACGACAATAATTGAGTATCGAACGGCTGGAAGTAGGCGAAAAGATACGACGATTTTGTATATTATATGGCCCAATTTATGGGCTATTATATGTATGTACATAAAAGGCAAAACTGATTGATTGGTATTGGGTATTGGTCCCTTAGGACTAGAAATTTAAAATATCGCACACGCTTTTCTCTTAAAATATAGACGTTTTGCTAACAAAATATTTTTAAAATTCAGCCCCGGGAGATGGGGTGCCTATAAATATTTGTATGAACTAAACAAATACTAGGCGTTAACAACTTAAATACGCTGGCGTAGCCGCCACCCGCTAGTAATTGAATAAATGAAGAGAGAACTTATTTATGACTAATATTTCACATTTAAATGAAGTTTTGTTCAAATTCTAAACTTCCCTTGATTTGCTGCTCTTAAAACTTTGTCTGTATTCATCAAAATCAACAATTAACTATCTATCTTTTTATCTAATATTATCTAGGAGATCTGACAAGGGCATCAGTTTTTATACAGAACGACTGCCATCTGACCTCAGCAACTAGAGGTGGCAATAACGGCTGTATGCCAATAATGAATTATACTGTTGTGTTATTTTTCAATAACTGTTGTCATAAACTGTTATTGTATTATTAGCTATTAGTTGGCAAAAGTTATAAAATCGTAGTTAGAGAAGCGAGAAGCTTTTTTTATTACCTCTGTTACTCTTATTCGTAATAACAACAGTCAACAACAATAACAAGATGAGTTCAAGTTCAATAATTTTGTTATCGGTTGTGCAAGAATAATGCGTTGTTAATCTGTTGTTGTAACAATGACCACCTCTAGGTATATCCAATCACGAGCAACGATATGTTTTTCATTTGAACAACTCATAAGATATCTACCCTACCCGGGAATCCAATCCAGATCTAGCGCACCGACGTAAAATACCGACTGCGCTCAACCAGAGAGGCGTTATATAAAAGACATGATATACAATACTAGCTGTGCCCGCGACTTCGTTCGCGTTTTTATTTAATTAATTTATTTATTACATTTCTAAAATGAAAGTAGCCTAAGCCGTTCCTTGGTATTTAGCTCTCTCCCAGTGAAAGTCCCGTCGAAATCGGCCCCGCCGTTTCAGAGATTAGCGGGTATATATATATATATATATGTACACAGACAGACACAAAAAAATGTTGTTTTGGTATATGTGCAGCCCATGAGAGGCGAGAATAGCTTAACAAGGTCATTGACAACATGACCACTGGTGGTAGAGTGCTGTGCAGCACCCCCTTAATTATTCCTACCGCCATAATAACATTGTCGTGTTCCGGTTCGAAGAGTAGGGTAATCGGTCGATTTACACATAAAGTCTAGCAGCCCGACCACAGGGCAGCGGCGCACCTACAACATCTATGGTATACATAGGCCACGGTTATCTCTTACCATATTCGCTGTTAGCACTTAAAAAACGCACTTAGTAAAAAGCGGTTATTTTAATATTACATACAGACACTCCAATTTTATTTATTTGTATAGATATCCGTGAAAATATATATGTAAAAAAATAAATATCATTGTAGTAAGTTTCTTTCACCAAACACGGGTCAGGAAATTGGGCTAACTTTCGACCTTTTTCATTAAAACGGCGGAAATATGTTTGGAGCTACACGGATTCACGTGAGCCGATCTTAAATATTCATTGTTGAGGTCAAAGAAAACAAATTTCGCATACGAGTATTTTTTATTACTAACTGACCCGGCGGATTTTGTACCACCTGACGTTAACAGCTAATAACAGTTTGTATGTAAACATTTGCGTTTTTCCCTGTTTCTTGAAATTTTTCGGTTTTAGGGTTAAATAGGGGAAAATAGGTAAATAAATAATAAAAAAAACAAATATTACTGAATAAATTACACAAATTGATCGAACCCCAAAGTAAGCAAATTTTATTCTTGTACGATGGATGTTAGTCAACGATACTAATACATAGAAAATACTTTAATATATACAATAATAAATTTAATAAACACCCAGACCCGGAAATACAAACATCTATGTTTCTCACACAAATGTCTGTCCCCGTCGGGAATCGAACCCGAGCCTCACGATTAGTCGATGCAGTTAGGCGTGTACGCTAGCCACTCGACCAACGAGGCGGTCGATACCAACGATAAGGTGTTAGCACGGAATCCATCTTGCGAGAGTCCGCCCCGCACTTGGCCAGTTTTTTCTTTATATGAGAACCTTTCTCTGATTTCATCAAACAACAGATGAGAAATTCAACCAAATGTTTCTTTTTTATGGTTTTCTGATGGTAAGAGACAATCGTGGGCTATGGAAACCATAGATGTTGTAGGTGTGTGACTGTCTATAAGCTGACTGTTAGACAGTATGTGCTGCAAGTCTACCAGCTACCTTCCAGATCGGAGCATATAATGTAATTTTAAAGGCAGGAATAGGTAAGGAGGTGGATCCCTACCCGGGCGATTTGCTACAGGCTACGATACAGTGAAGGTCTCGGAGAAAACGCAATTCCTAGTATATGAATAAACACTAGCCTCCTAAAAATGGGGGGTTTCATTTAATTTCATATTATTAATCAAAGACTGACTAACTTTACATAAAAAGTTTTTTAAATAACTCTAAAACAAGTTACCGTGATATTCAAAGTGCCAGACAGTAGATTGTATTGTGCAATTTGTGTATATTTTAACAACGTTAACATTTTAGATACTGCACCTGAGCTCGCAACCGTACATAACTGAGTTTTACTGCAAGGTTTGTTTCACAGTTATACGAGACATGTACGAGCCGTACGAAATACGGACAGTTGTTAGTAGAATACGAGATAAGTGTATCTATACTGGTTTAGGTAAAACAAGACTTGTTGGGCGTATTCGTTACTTTTCGAATAATTCATGCACAAAACCCCTTTCAGCTTGCGATGAATTGTTACGAGAAGTGCAGGTTCTGTACGTTAGTAATTATTATTCTGTGGTATAATACGAGATATGTGTATGTATACTAGTTAAAGTAAAATAAGGCTTGTTGGGCGTATTCGTTACTTTTCGAATAATTAAAAAACCTTTTCAACTTGCGATGAATAAATATAAATAAATAAATATTACTGGACAAATTACACAAATTGATCTAATACCAAAGTAAGCAAATTATTTGCTTGTGTTATGGGTGTTAGACAATGATACTAATACATGGAAATACTTAAATAGATACAAAATTAAATTTAATAAACATCAATGTACAATCTAGTATGTTCATCACACAAATGCCTGTCCCGGTCGGGAATCGAACCCGGGATATCGCCGGTTAGTCGTGTACGCTAGCCACTCGACCAACGAGGCGGTCAATACACGCGAACAAGCCGACTTTTTTAGGCCGTATCCAACATTTCGTCCCTTCAGACACTGGCTGGTCTTCATGTGGACTTGGCAGTGGTGCAAATAAATAAAATTGTAAAATTAAAGAAATCGCTTTGCAAATATATCTACGTAAGTATACTAATATGTACTGTGTATATGTATCTATATGTATCTATACAAATATATAAAATTGGAGTATATGTATATGACATTAAAATAACCGTTTTGTTGTAAATGGATATCTTATGTTTACTATGTAGTACATATGGGATGATATTATTTTTTAGAATTTTCGTGTGTCTGTATGTTTGTTCCCGCTAATCTCTGAAACTGTTGGACCTATTTTGACGGGACTTTTACTGGCAAACAGTTAATGTAATAAGGAGTAACTTAGGCTTCTTTAATCAAGTTAAAATCTACGCCGACGAAGTTGCGGTCACGGTTAGTCATTTGATATTGAAACGGGATTAGGTTAGGGCTATTCCAATATTACAGAATATTCAAGTCTCCACTTTTGGATGCGCCTGTACGAAACCCCTGTATAACTGTAAGGTTTATGTACCCAGCCTGAATCAGCCAAATTACATAGTGTGCATCGCTGTAATGTTACCAGAAAAAACCTTTACACAAACTTCACACGACTAATGATAAAAGAGGAAGGGCGGATTTTATAGTTTTTTATCGCTTTGTAGTTACTTCTATCTATACATACAAATAAACGAAATTGGTGTGTCCGTATGTTATATTAAATTAACCGCTTTTTACTAAATGCATATGTACGCTTACAAAGTACATACACCAAAATAGTATTGTTTAGAATTTTTATCCCTCTGTTTGTGCCCGCTTGTCTCTGAAACGGGAGAACCGTTTATAAAGGTACTTTCATTGGCAGACAGCTAATTTTATAAGGAACGCCTTAGGCTACTTTTGTTTCAGAATTTAATTTTAGAAATGCGTAAAATAAAATTAAATAAAAACGCAGACGAAGTCGCGGGAACTGCTAGTTAGTAGTAATAACAGGGTTCCGTTATTTACCGTTTGGGTACGGAACTCTAAAAAAAGACTAAAATATTCATTGTTGGCGCTTGGTGAAACTTCCACGTATTCATATTTTGAATTAAAACTATATGAGTAACTATTTCGAAAATAATTTAGTAATATTTTTTTTAGTAAGTAAAAAAAAAACACATGAGACTCGAACATTTTGTGCTACAGAAACGTCCATTTGTAATATTAAAAATATTCTTAGTTGAAATTATGGTTGAAGAAGGCTCTCAATTTATTACTAAGTTAAACACAAGCCGCAAGCTACGGAACCTTTTAAGGCATTAAATTATTAAACTTGTGGACTTAACGTCAATCTATAGTGTATACATAAAATGTACCTATTCAGTGATCTCTAATATTATAAAAGTGAAATCGTGTTATTTTTCAGGATGAATTAATACTTTGTAGTTAATAAATGATGGCCGTAGCATATCCGTCGAATATAAATATAATATAAATATATGTCAATGTATATGTGGTATAATGGCAATCCGATTCCTTTCCGATTTTCTTTCTCTCGTGTTAGTGAATTCACCAGCTACGAGAACATGGAAAAAGACAGTTACAGGGATTGAGTTATAGCAATGGTAACTACGATTGGATTTTTCAGGTGTTTACTAAACATTCTATATTTCCATCAAATACCCTCCCCCTACCTTATACTCCCTAGGGCATATATAATACATTTGTAGTATTGGACAAGGAAACCTTACCTAATGGGTAAATACGGTACCCTATTACTAAAACTCCGCTGTGCGTCCGTCAGTCTGTCTGTCTGTCACTAGGCTGTATTTCATGAATGGCGATAGTTACGACAGTTGAAATTTTTACAGATTATGTATTTCTGTTGCCGCTACAAAAACAATATTAAATTAAAAAATAAAGTAAGTATTTAAAGTAGTTCCCATACAACGGACAACCCCACCAATAGACGAGAATTTTGATTGCAGTATAGATATATGTATAGATTCTTAGATATATGTATAGAAATAGTTATTCACCTCAAAATAAATAATTAAAATGAAGCTTTAGAAAAAATAGATTCGATACGTTTGTGTATCCAACTCGCACATTTTTATTTAAAAAAAATAAATTTCATAAACAAACGCTTTGAGAATTACATTTGTATGGATAGATCACTCGTCAGCACAGTTTGAGTGCTCGGCAAGGGAATATATCGAAGGATCGAAAGAGAGTTCAATCCAAGTGTTTTCCCCTGGGCTATTACCACTTAACCTTCCGCGTCATCCCTAGGGTAATGTACCATACGTTGAAATTGGAATTACTTCACGCCCTAAATAGACAGATGCTTCTACGCTTATGTATTTTATACACATACTAGCTGTGCCAGTACGCGTAGATTTAGCTTTCGCAAAAAGTACCCGCAGTATGTGTATTAAACATAAATTAACATAGCTTCTTTATTTGTTAACCGATTTATATGCAACTAGTGACCCGCCCCGGCTTCGCACGGATACACTATACATGTTATATACATAACAACCTTCCTCTTGAATCACTCTATCTATTAAAACAACCGCATCAAAATCCGTTGCTTAGTTTTAAAGATTTAAGCATACATAGGGACAGACAAAAAAAGTGACTTTCTTTTATAATATGTAGTGATAAACACTAAATGTTAAGTAAAGGAAAACTGCATCCAAATCGATTAAGCCGTTTCTGACATAAGCGTGCACAAACATACAGAAAAAGTAAAAAAAAACATTATTTAGGGTTCTCTTGCGTAAATAAATTTTCCATGTATTATTATATGTATGTGTATTATTATATGTATTTACATAGATAAGCGTAGAAACATATCTGCTGTTTTACTGATGTAATAATTCCTAAAAAGCCCACGGATATCCGTGGCGGCGATGATCATCCGTTTGTCTCCCTTTCTATAAATAAACAGGACAAGTGCGAGTTGAACTCACACGTAGAAGGTTCCGTACTATTATCTGAAATAGAGGCAAAAAAGTATTTAGAAAATAAGAAAAAAGACAAGCCCGCTGACTTCTTTTCGCTGGATCTCCGCTTTCGGAACCACTTGTAAGATCTTTTTGAAATAAAATATTGTCTGTTCAATTATATTTAGAGATAATATGTGAAAATTTGAGCATTCTAGCTGTCGCGGTTTATGAGATACAGCCTGGTGATAGACATACAAACGACCAGCGGAGTCTTAGTAATATGGTTTCGTTATTACTCTATAGGTATGGATTACTAAAAATGTCGTAATATAAAATATCTGGAGAGCTCAAACGAATTCCGACCATATGACAACCCAAATAGGAACGTTTTCTCCGAACTGTTACTGCGACGTACGTTATAGCCTGAAAGGAACACGATACATTGAAATTGGAAATAGTTCTCGTTTTCAGAAGTAACTAGATATCATCGCGTGGTAACATCTGAAAGAGGAACATCGGGAACCTCATCACGTACACTATTTGATCTCTCACGTATGAAAACTACGTATTTTTAGAATTCCGTATCCAAAATGTAAAAACACTTTTACTGAGACTCCTCTGTGCGCTGTCACCAGGCTGGTTCTGAACCGTTATAGCTAGACAATAGACATTTTTTTATGGTATAAGACCGCGAACAGAGACACGGGTCTACTGATGGTAAGAGACAACCGTGGCCTATAGACACCATAGATGACAATGTCATAATGGCGGCAGGAATAGGTATAGCGATGGATCCCTACCCGGGCAAGTTGCTACACAGCACTCTACCACCAGTGGTCATGTTGGTAGTGCCCCAGTTAACCTATGCTCGCCTATTACGAGCTGCTGGTGATACTAGGTATGTGGCGGAGTATTCGGTTACAAAAAATAATTATAATTATTATAGATTTTTAGTTTTTTTAATTTAGTTTCATAGATTATGTGATCATGATAGTGAAGTGTCGGAGTTTAATTAGGTATATCAGAGCAAATCCTGTCTCAATGCTTATGTGCCTCTATTGATTGCACGCCCCTGCAGGTATAGCTGGCACAATTAAATAGGAACATTACGAAGAAAGCTGAAATATACACTATCTTAACGCCTGGTTTCTTACACGGTAGGCAGAGGTTATTTCCACATTCATTACTCCCTTCATACCAATACCGATTTCAGAGACTCTTGACACCACCCTAGGACAATTCGCTAGCTATTTGGTCGTGGAATGTCAACTACAAGAAATATCTAGAAACATAATAAAATAAATACCTATTTACAAATGGCCTTCACACAACATACATGATATTTTGCCGTTTACAGATAATGGTACGGAACCCTTCATGCGCGAGTCCGACTCGCACTTGGCCAGTTTTTAATACTAGCAGTTGCTCGTATAGATATCGTACTTTAAGGCTTTCACCAAACGCACATCAGGTGCGTCATATGTGACTTGCTTAAAAATTGGCACTTGTAGCAGTAAAGCGTATAAATCGTTACTGATAAAATCACTGATATTTTATGTCACATTTAATCACAGTGAATGGGACAAATATTTTAATTTTAGCTATTTTGTCTGCTTGGGATTTATCATAGTATTATTACGTGAAGCAAACACTTTAGACCACTTTTTAAGAAAATTGCGCGGACGCGTGACGCACATGTATAAAATTTGACACACTTATAGTTTACTTGTAGGAAAAGTGCAGAATGTCAATATTTTTCAATAATAATACTTATAAAGTACATTAAATCTATAAATAAAATATGACACAGTATTTGACACACACAAACACAAGTATTTGTTACACGCATATGAAATGAAATGAAATGAAATAGGTACATTTCCGAATATATTAAAACGATCAAGGACAAACAATGAAAGATATTTTACGAAAAAAATGTTTTAAATGGTTAATTAAATTATCGCAAAATATGTTATGATTTAAAATTATGGTCGAATTTAGATCACGAAGCGACCACTAGTTCTAATAAATTTTCAACTATGCATATGTGGCTGTGATAGAATATTTTGTGTCGTATTTAGGTTAATATAAAGCTGAAAATTATATGTAATGCATATTATGTTAAGACTTTATATTTTAAATCCAAGTTGTTGCCTTCTTATATTTTTTATTTTAAGTGCATGGATATTTGTAATAAATAAAATCTAATTCCCAGTAACTTCGAATTTACTGGTTCATTCCCTGTCTCGAGGTTTATTTTTTAATTTTTTTTTCAAAAGTATCTTCATAGAAATGAAGCTATAAAGCTTTATATAAGTCTATAAACTTTTTAATTAATTTTTGTTAAATATTTTAATTTGTATTTTAACTCGGATCCTGTTAAACAGATAGGCTTTATGAGTAATAATACATTTATGAAAGACTAGCTATCCGCCCTACCTAAAAATATCCTCTTTTATGTAGTTAGTCAAAAAGTAACCCATGTCCTTTCCCAAGTTTAGTTCTATCTTCATACCAATTTTCATCAAAATCGGTTCAGTGGTTTAGTCGTGAAAGCGTAACAGACAGACAGAGTTACTTTCGCATTTATAATATT
>DVZL01006362.1:0-11423 GCA_018236625.1 Lasaia peninsularis | reverse complement strand
CAGTCTGCTTATTTATTGCCATTAAGGCGGAACAAAGTTCGCCGGGTCAGCTAGTAATGAATATAATTCTTTAGTACTCCTTATCATAAAATTTTATATTTGATTAAAAACACTACAAAGTATCAATCAAAAACTGTCTTCTTAAAATCTAACTGCATATAAAAATAATACTTATAAGACATTTTGTATTAATTCAAATGTATTTGTGGACATGAAACAAAAATGAGTATGTGATTCATTATGTACACTCATTATGTTAGTTTTTTTAATATCTCTCTTCGTTTTAGTATTGTCCCGTATGATATCATGATATTGGGGATGGCTACCTGATCTAGGGGATTTGACTAGGCCATTACTTTTTACTCAAAGCAACTGCCATCTGATCTCTGCATCCCAGAAGGAATACTAGGCCCAAATCTGGATTAGGTCAAATTCAATGAATCCGGGTTTCCTCACGATGTTTTCCTTCACCCTAAGAGCACTCAGAAAATTGTAAATAAGTTAGAAAAACTCATTGCCAAGCCAAATGAAATAGTATAATAATTATTAATTACTATATATAAATTATTCATATAAAATTCAGAAAACACATAATATTAGACCAATATAAAATATTTTGTAAATATTTTTTTATGTTGATGACGCATTTTTTAAAATGTGTTGCCTAATAAAATCTAAAACTGTACACATTTGTTAGCTAGAAATGAAGAATGACAAGTGAAAAATTAATTATAAGTTTTAGCTGTAAATAAATTGTTTTTATTGAATGTGAGTAGTGAATAAATCTGCACTAGTGTATCAACAAATCGCGTCTAGATGAATCAACAAACTTTTAAATGTCATACCTTTGTGACTTCATCTGATCCACCTCTAAGCCCAGGTTTTATAAACATTGGTTGTTTCTTCTTAGGAGTAGAGAAAAATAAAAATGGTTCGTCAGAACCTCCGTATAAACCTGGCTTAATATACCTTGGTAATACTTTTTTACTGGAAATAGGCCTAAGAGACTCTGCTGAACCACCATTCAAACCTGGCTTAACATAACCTGGCTTATCTTTATTTTCGGGAGAAGTAGGAGGTGTAGGAAGGGGAGGATCAAAAATCTTTTGTTCAATTTTTAGGTCTATGTGAGGTATTAGTTTTTTTTTAACAATATTTGGATCTTCATGTATTTGAGGATCTTCGGGGCTATAAGAACAATCCCTAGGAACAGGAGAAGTGTCCCGGCTTTTTGGCAAACGTGCTTCTAGTTTGAAAATATATTCATCAACTAATGGCGTGGGTGGAACACTAGTGGGTGAAGGAGTGTTGTTGTTTTCATCTATATCTGTCCTTTTTGCTAAATCAGTACGTACGATGAGTTTTTGCTCTTCGGCTTTTTGTTTTTGTTGTCCTGCCTCAAAGGATTTTTGGTAGTCAAGCTTACCTTCGATGCTTTGAACATAGCTTTCAGAAGATTCTTGTATCTCAGACATTCTCAAAGTTTCTTCTTGACTTAAATCTGATAATTTTACATCTTTTTCTAATTTAGATTCTATAGATATGATATCTGCTCTAACTGATCCATTTTCCGCCGATTTTGATGATTGCATAGACAATTGGGATACTTCAGACGCATTTTGTTGATATATATCTCGTCCAGAAGCAGATTTCGAAACGTTAGTTTCTATTCCAACTTTCTTGATATTAAAATCAAAATCTTCATAAACTTCTTCAGGTGGTGTTACTTCTATAATTTGTTCTTTTACAATTTTCAAAGCCGCAGATTCCTCTTCGTACTTTTTTTTAATTGGAGCAGGTAGTTCTATCTTGCATTCAATTTCAACCCTGGCTTCTTGAACATTCGCTTCATGAACCTCAACTTTGTCAACTAAAGGCTTCTCTTCTACAACACGAACTTTATTTTCCGTCAAAATATTCAGTTCCTCTAATTCTTTGGTCATAGCCTCTAAAACTACTTCTGATTTTTCAGCTACATGCGCAGGAGGTTCAATTTGAATTTTAGTCGCTTTGGCAACTATTTCATTTGCTTGTATTAAATCTTCCGACTCGGCTAAAGAAACAACAGTAGCTTCTGCAATCCGCTTAACAGGTTCTTCAATCGTAACTTGAGGTTGCTTACAAATTACTTCAGGTATCTCTAATTCTTTTTGTATGGTTTCTTCTGAGGTAGTAACTATTGTTTCAGCCACTTTTATTTCTGCAACATTTATATTAGCTTGAACTTGTGGAATCTTCGGCATTTCAAACGATTCTTGTTTTGGTTCAAGTGCGGATACCTCAATTACTTCTTTCGCTACAGTTTCACTGATGGCAAGTTTAGGTTGTTCTAATTTAACTTCTGGAGTTTTTATTTTTTCTATTTTCGCTTCATCTACAATTACTTCTGTTATTTCAGCCACTGATTTTACGGGTTTTTCGATCAAAACCCGTGACTCCTTTGTAATTAATTCTTGACTTTGGAAATTATCGTGTTGTTGAAATTGTTCTTTTACAGTTTTGATCGACGCTTCTTTCACTTTAGTTTCCTCTATCTTACTGATTTCAGACATTCTTCGCATTTGTTCTTCAAAAATAGCTTCTTTATTAGTATAGACATGTGATTCTACTATAGCTACATAAGTTAGATTTCCTTCATTATTTTTTGGAACACTATCGTCCATTAAATTTTTATGTGACTCATGAAGTGATTTAGTAATTTCTGATTGAGAGTACAAATTTTCAGTAGTTTTTGTGACTATACCCGTTATTTTCTTATTATCTAATTCTGATGCAATTCCTACCGGCGAAATACGTTCTTTTTGCCTACTTCGACTTCTAGATCTTCTATTTCTTGACTCAGTAACAGTTAATTCACTTATACCTGATTTATTTTCAAATTCCATTATTACTTTGTCCATTTTATCAGTTAGCTCTGCGGGTTTGTGACCTTCTATTTGTGCTATTTCTGCACCAGATAATTTGTGTTTGTAAACCAAATCTTCGTTATCCAGTTCAAAATTTGTAACTTGACTGTCTTCCAGATATACATTATATTCGTCGAAAGTTTTTTCTTGATTTCTTGATGAAATAATGTCTTTCTCCATAGTTTGGCGTTCCTTTGAATCTAGTATAGTTTTTTCAAATTTAGATTCATCTTTCAAATGTACTTTCTCAATTATTTTTTCTTCTTCTACTCCTTGTTGCTGTGATTGATTAAGTTGATCAATTCTTTCTTCCTTTTTATTAATGAGTGAAGTGACTTTAGAATCATCATGTTGTTTTATTAATGTGTCTGTTGGACCAATCCGATCACTTGCTGATAAAGTTGGCTCGGTCAACATAAACCTTGATAAAGCTACCATTACGTCGGTTAGATGAACAAAAAATGTTTTTAATAACAAGTTATACGCATCGGAAGTATTAACTACACCTCTTATATTTGGTATCGTTTGTAATCCAATTACGTAAGCACGTTGTTCTGCAGATGAGCTAGTTTTTGTTGCTTTTGTTTCACTTTTTGCTTTATTACTTTCTTTCATTATTTCTGATGTTTTACTCTCTGTGTCAATTGCTTCTGTAGCATTAATAGTTTCTTTTTTTATGACCTGTTTTGCTTCTGAAGTTATTTGATTAGTTTTAAAATCATCAATTATTGTCGCTTCTTTTTGCTCTATAACTTTCTCCATTTTTTTATCGGTTTGATCAGAAACATTATTAATTCTACTCTCAGCATTTTTAGTTTCTGTTTTAGTTATTGTTATTTCTTCCATAACTCCACTTTCATTTTTCATAGTCATTTCTTTATTTTCAGTTATAATAGATTGTTGATGTCTCTCAGTTTTTATTTCGCTATCTTGTAATTCTTTTGTAACTGTATATAGTTCTTCATTAATCTCTTTCTTTATTTCTTGTGCAACTGACATTGCTGCTTCTAGGCTTTCATCTACTAACATTGATGCCGTTTCTTCAATTTTGTTTAAATCTATTTCTCTCTTCATTTTTTCTAAGTATTCAAATTCTTCTTTAGTAGTTTTTTCTTGTTTAATGACACTTTCCTGAGTTAACGATTCCTGAATTTTTCTTATATTTTCGGACTCTTTGTAAACTACATGATCTTTGATTATCTCTTTATTTTCGATAGAATATTTTTTAATTTCAGCGTCTTTTCTTTTTTTAAGGTAATCAGGATCATATTGTTCAGAAATAGGTAATTTAAATTTCGTTTCTGCAGGTAAATCATTGATGTCCAGTGAAGGGAAAACATCTTTCCAGTTATCTTTGTAATTAGGATTTAATATAATAGGATCTTCTAAAGGAGGAACTGGTAGTGGCTCTGTTGAAAAAGGTCTATAAGGTTTAGTAGGGTTAAGGTAGGGTGAGTTTGTAAGTGATCTAGCAAATTCAGGTTTGTTGGTAAATTCTGGGACATCAAATTGTACCTCAGTTGGTTGTTCGAGTTGGTTCAATTGTTGGTCTGAATCGGCCGGTCCTATCGTTTCGTAAATAACCTCGGTATCGTCGAGGACCGGATCGTAGAGACCACTGAAAATAAATAAAATGAGGTCCTTCAAAATATTTAAATATTATTTAACGTGGACAATATAACAAATTTGATAATGTAGCTGTATATCATTTTAATTAAAATCTAACTGCGACAGCTTCAAAGACTGACAAAAAATCGCACTGTTGTCGTGTTTCAGATGAGGAGGATATAGCTTACTACCGCCAGTAGTAAATTTACTACCGCCAGAGATTAACATCTGAGAACCTAGAGTTGGGAAACACCATTATCATCTTTAGTATCTAGCAAGGGGAGTTCCTTAACATAAAGAAATATTTTCATCTAATTGACAATTGAAAATATAAACACAAAATAAAAATTAAACAAATACAATTTCAATTAAAAAAAAAAAATAATAAAGAGAATATTATTCAGCTATATAAAAATATAAATAAATAAATAAATATAATTACATAATCATTGTGATAATAGTTGTATATGACGACGTGAATCAAGGTTACTTCAGAAGGTATTTGCCCACTCATTTTAAGGCAATATCGAAATATGATGACGCTGATAATTTTTTTAAACAAAAATCAAGCTAATAATGAAACGATTATTAGCATGGAGAAAATGGTGCTATCTGGAGATGACGCTCCTAACAACGACCTGTCCGCAATATTAAACATCTCATATGACCGACCGACTATTTTGACATGGTCCAGTTTAAAACCACCCCGTGTTGGTGCGGGTTCCCCGTGTAGAATAGACCATCTGTCTTCCTACCAGGAAGCTCGTGTGAGGCGAGTATAGGTTAACTGAGTCACTTTCATCATTATCACTGGTGGTAGAATGCTGTGCAGAAACTCGTCCGGGTTTGGATCCACCGCCTTGGCCTTACCGATTCAGCCGCCTTAATGACATAGTTGTGTTCCTGTCCGGAGGGTAGGGTAGCAAGTAGACTTGCACATCAGGTTTAACAGCCTGACACTAATCACATACCTACAAACATGTATGATGTCTATAGGCCACGGTTGTTTGTTGCCATTAGAAAACCCGTCTGCTTGTTCTCTGTTTAATTCCATAAAAAGGATCGTTGTTAAAGTGTAATCTCCAAATTTTACTTTAAACTTCATGGAATCAAGCTTATGACATATTAATTGACGTTTACATAGCATGTATGATGTAAATAAGAAAATGGAAACTATGGAATTTCTAAACTTATCTGTTTGGTTTATTGGTTATTTTATTTATCTACTAGCGACCGAATAAGGGTATGTACTTAATTTTTTTCTCGTATAGCGAATTCGATTCCCAGTTCTAACAGGTGATTATTTAAAAATCCATGAATGCAGTTTAAATTGTTTTTTTTTATTAAAATAACGTTTTCTTTTAGCAAAATGTTCTGTCTGCAATAGTTATATCGCCATCTATATAGCCCCTCCATGTGGAATAGCCGTGGGACCCCTGATATAGTCCCAGGATGTGGCAGGTGGTATATCTGCGCCGTATCGGGCATGTTATGTTTTTCCACACACAACCACAGAAAATCTTAGGAATCGTATCCGGGAGCTCGTGCGTCAAAGTCGATCTGACTAAGCTCGACCACAGAGATTATTAAAACGAAAAGTGAAAAATGAATGTTCTTAATTTTTTTTACAATTTCTCTATTAAAATATACAAAATATTGATGATAAAATAATGATTCATTTAATGATTTTAATGATACATTGAAAACATGCAACACTTAAAATTTTGTAACACTGAAAATATCCGAAATCAATAACACAGCACGGCCACAAACCACAAATATTTTAAATACATTGTATCACTAATATACAAATAGAATGTCTATGGTTATGACATATAACAGACGTAATCACAGATTATAAAAAATGCTTACTGATCTTTATAAATTAAATAGAATCTCATTTTGCCAATACGTCTGATACATCGAAAGGTAACCGAGTCGTCAATTGAAATAAATTTGATACTATCGATAGAGTACAGAGATGTGGGTGGCAGCCCTGAATGGTTGTAAACTTGAGTACAATTATGTGGAATTAGGGTTCTGTAAGATTCACGTGAGATGGACGCCAAGTTTTACAACAGGGAACATTTTAGACATATGATAATAAATTCGTTTTTAATAATTTCAATTACCTAAAGGTGCATTCATAAATTACGTGAGGTGTCCAAGGAAGGAATGGGTTGAATTGAATCTCATTTAATCTTTCTTAGAAAAAGGGGGAAGCAAACTTTATTAAAATAAGACCAAAACCCAAATTATACACAACAATATTTAACATAATTTGGCGAGGGCTGAAAGAAAAACTTATAAAAAGGACACTTTTTATGGTCTTACGTTGAATCGTGAAAGAGAATATCGTGAGGAATTCGACCTAATCCATGACTGGGCCTGGTTTCCTTTCTCGGTTGCAGAGTCCAGATGGCAGTCACAGAGGTCAGATGTCATCTGATTTAGAAACGGGATAAGACACGGACGAAAAAGACTTTACTTAAAGTTAATTATAATCTTCCTCAAGAATAACTCTACACTAAAACTCTGAAACTTTCCACCAACAACTATAACAAGGCTCTATTTTATATTTAATAGGTACTTGTGTGTCCTTTTAGTAAACAAAAAATTACGCTTATTTATATTATATTGGGATATATAAACGAGCTTTTAATAACGCCATCTAGCGTCAAGTTTTATCTAAAACATTTTTTATATCAAATGAATATTATTAGATATGCCCACTGCTATATGAATTTGAATAGAAAAAAGAATTATCACCAAAAAAATTACATTGAGAACCGAAAAGAGAAAGAAATTTAATTGAGAGATTTCTGAATGTTACAAGTTTTGGTTTTTAACATTTTGCGAGGCGTCTGCTCCACGATCACTACTTACATAATGTAAAACAAAGTCGCTTTCCGCTGTCTGACTCTATGTATGCTTAAATCTTTCATATGTATGCTTAGATCTTTCATATGTATGCTTAGATCTTTCATATGTATGCTTAGATCTTTCATATGTATGTTTAGATCTTTTATATGTATGCTTTGACCGCCTCGTTGGTCGAGTCAGCCGCCCGCCATCAACCGAGCAACCGTTTTAAAAGCAAAAAGCAAGCTAAGTGCTTATTAAATTTATTATATTTATTGAAGTATTTCTATTAATTTATTCTTGTATTTATTTTAGTATATCTATTCTATCTTTAAGTATCGTCGTGTTTAATTTGCTTCATTGGAGTCAGATCAATATGTGTCATTTGTATGATAATTGATATTTATTTATTTATTATTTTTGCAACGGGTTTTAATACATTTTTTAATAAATAGTCTGAATTAAGAGGAATGTTTACAAGTATAATACGAGAATAATTGTGCGAAACCGGTGCAGGTTACTAGTTAATTATAAAAAATATATAGCAGGTACAGAACCCGTTAGGATTGAAACTAATAAATGTAAGTGTAGGGGAAGTTGGCTTAATCATTGGTATAAATAAACGAATGACTATTCAATATATTTGGCACTGATCAACAAAATTGGTCTATTTTATATATTGCTAGTTGATTAAAATACATGATAATAAGATGCATACTCGTATATATACATACAATCTACAAGTTAATCCAAATATAAAACAAAAAAATTACTTTAATCTCAAGAATTTATAAAAGTTAACTTAAAATACCTATTTATGATATATTTATTTAAACAAAGTCGTGTTAGCTACATCAATTATAACTCAATTATGTCTTAACACAATGGTTAATATTTTGTGTTTTTTGGATTTATCTTTGTTAGGAATGATAAAAATATATATGACAAGTGAAAGGTGTCGGGCGTATAAAAGTGAATCCTGTACAATTAAGATTTAAAAAAACACAATGTTTGTCTGTCTGTCACTAACCCGGCCATAATTCACTATACTGCTACATTTTTATCCACGCTTCTCGCACACCTCGTTGGGCGGGCCATCATATTCGGTTTTGTCTGTCTGTTTACCTGTCTTGCGTCGTTGGTCCAACCTCTTCGATGGTGGAAGCGCTGGAGGAGCTGGTGACACTGGAGGAAGATGAATACTCTGGTCTTCTCGCGATTTCGTTATGGACTTTCTTCGGGACCTGCAAGAAATGAATAAAATATGTTGCTTGAACACATTATTATTATTATTATTTTACCGCCTCGTTGACGAGTGGCTAGCATATACGCCTAACTGCGAGGCTCGAGTTCGATTCCCGACGAGGATAGGCATTTGTGTAATGACCATAGTTGTCTGTATTTCCGGGTCTAGGTGTTTATTAAATTTATCCTTGTATCTATTTAAGTAGGTATTTCTGTGTATTATTCTCGTTGACTGACAGCCATAACACAAACATATAATTTGCTTATTTTGAGGTCAAATCAATTTGTGTGATTTTTTGAGTAATATTTATTTATTATTAAAACAAATGAATAAATATCGTCACGCTTATTTATAGAAAGGGTAGGCAGAGAGGTATATATGTACCTACGATTAAAACACATTAATGCACGTAATTTATTGAACTAACTTCTGGAACTGACTATAAATATATAAAAAAACGGTTTACATTGACCCGTTGAAAGAATCAGAAAAAAAAATGAAAAATGAAAGATTGATAAAACAGATGTACAATGCAATTGTGGAAGGCTGTGGGTATCCGGGTATCCGGGTATCCGGGGGGGAAGTTCCACGACCTAATTGCTCGTGTATTATCCGAGTGTCAAGAGTCTCCGAGACCGGCGTTTCTGTATGAAAGAGAGTAGCTAATGTAAGCAAGTGTTCAGGGATAACTGGCACTCGATAATCTTTGCCTCCCCTGCAATAGACTTGGCATGAAGATATTTCAAAATTCAACAACTTAGAAAGTGCCAAGAATTATTATCAAGAAATATAGACATACGTATGAAACAGTAAAACTGCAAGTAACCGACTTCAAGTTCATTAACATGTCATCTAGGTAAACATATGTATTTTAGGGTTGCCCGAGCGGCGTACCCGAGGGTGAAAACAGAACTCTATTACTGAGAATCCACTGTCCGTCGGTCTGTCTGTTTGTGTGTCTGTATGTCACCAGACTGCATCTCATGAACCGTGATAACTAGATAGTTGATATTTTCTATTGCCGCTATAACAAAATATATTAAAAAAATAAAATAAATACATAAAGGTTGCTCCCATACAACAAACTTGATATTTTAAGATGTAAAGCGGAGTCTCAGTGAATGTGTTCTGAGTTTTACCCTCCGGGTACAGAACCCTAACAAAAACAAATGTCTAGATGTGTCGCCGAGCACAACACTCGAGACACAACACTCGAGACACAACACTCGAGACTGGCCGAACCAGTTTCGTTGATTTCATTTGAGTTGATATTTTGCTGAATTTGATGAAGTCTGAGGATTTGAAGAATCTTACGATAAAAAAATTAAGTAAAATTTTAAGGAACATAGGAAAAACTGCTTTAATTTTTCCCAAGCAAAATGATTAGCTGACAATTTCAGGAGGAGTAATTCATAAAAATAATCTAGCCTACAAAGAAATAGCCTTAATTTATTTTTGGAGATAATTGAAATAGTAGATTAATACGCTCAGATAATTAAAGACCTATGTTGACATTTGATTTCAAAAACACTAGTTGATGGCCTGCCAATATCTGAATTATAATTAGCCCGACTGTCAATGTTAGATGAACACGGTCACATAGTTGATTTATCTATATATTTACTATCTTTCCGCCCGCGGCTTTGTTTGCAGCTTCCGATTTATAATACGTATTGCGTAGAAATATACCCCCTTTTTATTGTAGACGGTTAAAAGTGGAATAGAATAGAAAATAAGTATTTTATTCACATACAACGCGGATCTTGTGACGTGTCAATATACTTCAAAAGTGTAACACCGGACCGGAACGCGGCCACTCACTGAGAAGATCACGCGAAAGAACCTTTTTATTATTTTCTAAATACCTACATACATTCTATAACAATAACATATTAAAGCAGAGAGGAGGCGCGGGTCACGCGGTATAGCTTTGTTAACGTAAAAATTCGTTTAATAGTTTCTTCGTGAAAGAGTAACAGACGTACTTTAAAACTTTGAAAAAGAATTGAAGAACAAACTTGGTTGTCAACCTGTTGCTGGTCTGTTAATCTAAAAATACCACCACACCTTTGTCCACGATGGAGTAGGCAGAGGACAGAGGTACCTACTGATGCATCCACAATTAGTCAGCGATGGGACAGTGGGTGGTCATGTTGGCCCCAAACCCTAACCCAAGCAACGTTATGTTTTTCCGATAAATTAAAAAACTTACCGAACAATTACCAAACAACCCGAGAATCGAAACCGAGACCTTATGGGCCAAAGTCGTACTTTTTTTTTTGATACGGACTAACTTGTTGCTAACCGAGTGGTTCTTACAACTTCACCGGACTTTGAAAGTCGTACACAACCTACGTTCGACCACACAGGCGATTAATTAGAAATATATAATAGGTAAGACAGTATCAATCTAAACAAAATTATAAAAAAAACAAATGAAATTAAGCCCCGAAGGGCAGGGGCGTGCTTGTGTACCCACGACTCGTAAGTCCAATAGATTTACTAAAACACCCACGATTAGCCAAAAAACAAATTAAAACATTACTTTCGAATTATATGTGATTGAATTATTTATTACTAGATGTCCGCCCGCGGCTTCGCCCGCGTGAATTATTTTAATAACACAGACAACTTTCAAAGGGCAGGCATTTTTCCGACTCATAATACTAATCGCGTAAAAACATACCCTCTTTTTAATGTAGTCAGTTAAAAAGTAGCCTATACCCTTCCTCAAGGTCTACTCTATCTCTGTACAAAATTTCATCAAAATCGGTTCAGTGGTTTGGGCGTGAAAGCGTAAC
>DVZL01006361.1:0-11424 GCA_018236625.1 Lasaia peninsularis | reverse complement strand
AGAGGTAGGCAGAGGTGTGCCAGTATATCCACGACTCGTAAGTCCAGTAGATATACTAGAACACACCCACGATTAGCTAAGGTACTAGGGCCCTGACGTGATAGGTGGCAAGCCTATCGCCACTTTGTTATTTAAAAAGTTCTTAATTCATATTCGTAACGGTTAAATTTCCTAGAAGTGGATCTCGAGTTTGGAACCTTGTATTAGATAGTTCGTAGGCCAGATAACTTTGTGAATCACTGGCTCAGAGCATAAAATGTAATATTCTACCGGTTAACGCTGATAAAAGAAAAGTATCCCAAACTTCACAATCATAATAAATAAAGTATGTTATGTTAAAAAAAAGCTGCGATGTAAGAGTCCAGAGACTTTAAACGCCATTAACCAAAAGAAGCCGTCGAGTGCTCAGACTCGCGCACGAATTATTCTGCACAATTATTTATAAAAAAAGGGTTCTAAAGTTTTTGTTTTGCATTAATATAATAATATTTTCAAATTTAAAGTGCGACAGCCCTAGCTGTTGTATAAGTTTTAAAGTAAAAGGTCCTGCATAATCCAGTCTCTCGAACGAACTCTCTCGAATGGACGTGAGGGAAGTACGGTAAACTTTGTTAAGATACTCTAGGGGGAGCCACCGCTGTTCAGAAAATAAGTCAAGATAACATCTTATCTATGTTTAAGATTCGATAAATACTAATATCCGCTGATATTTTGATATTTTACAGATAGAAATCCCCGGTTCGATTCCCGGTCTTTAAGTCACTCCAGTTTATCTGAAAAACAGCGTTGGCTAAGATTAGATTTATGCCCTATTTGGTGCCATATGGAACATTATTGGACATAACATCGTTGGTTAGTCAAAGGTGCATGTGTCTCTTTCTCTGTCCCTGTATCCCTATGTATGCTTAAATCTTTAAAACTACGCAACGGATTTTAAAGCGATTTTCTTAAATAGATAGATTAAATTCTATATAATTCAATAGGAAAGTTTTTATGTATATAACATGTATTGCATACCCGTGCGAAGCCGGGGCGGATCACTAGTTATATACACAAGGGTCACTAGTTACATACAATAAACAAGATTTTCTGCCGTTGTTATTATTATATGTACGGAACCGCTCATACGTGAGTCAGATTTGCATTTGACGGTTTTGTCAAGGTTACCTAATACAAAAATGAAATTTACGCCAAATAACTTGAAAAACATAATACGATCATAATTCATATTTTCTTCATTGTTAAAATAGGCTTAAATCTAAAAGAAACAGACGAGATGTACTTCTTCTGAGTACAGTAAACAAGAGCCCTTCGTACGTCCTAAGAGGGCCCCCTAATGGTGTAAAGCTGAGAAAATTGTACTTGGACCTGAGACCACTTCTTTACGGCCATCTTCGAGCGATTCATGTTTGCTTAGATTCTTCAAACTGGTTTTTGTCTTTTATAATGAACATAATAAAAACTCTTATGAGCGCTACTTTAAAAATATTACACTAAATACATTATTTTGGCTTATCTTGCAGGGTTAAGGAAGTGTTTGTAATAAAAGCGCACAAAGTGCGCTTATTTACGATACGACATCAGGAAATCTCAAATAATATCAGTGTTTCTCTACTATATTATATATTATGTGTTATACATAAAAATCTTTCTCTTAAATCACTCTATCTATTAAAACACCTACATCGAAATCCGATACAGATTTGAAGATTTAAGCAAACATAGGGACAGACAGAGAAAGCTACTTTGTTTTATAGTATGTAATGGTCAAAGAAAATTACGGCATCTATTCTTATTAATATTTATCAACAAATAAAAATCAGAATGAAATCGATCGAAAAACCCTTAAATAAAGATTATTTTAACTATAATTGGTTCAAGGTATACTGTCAAGATATTAATCTGAGAACTTTTATTTCCATCCAACTTTCTAGGACTAATCAAAGAAAACAGCTTACTACGGTTTTTCCGAATCTATATTGAAATCAATCACTTATATACCAAGTTTGATTATTTTCATATTTTCCCCGAATCGCAGGATTATTTTTTTGTATAATATTCAATCGAGATACATTTGTGTTACCTATTAAAATAAAAATGAGACACCTTTTTATTTAGATAAATAAAAAATAAAAATTTTATCTAAAATTAGCATCTTTTTTCATGCTCCACATTTTGTTTTGCTTTTTTTTGAACCTTCATCACTCCTCTCTAGTTTTCGAATCTTTAGAACTATAACTTGTAATGATTTAATACGCAAGTTGGATTTTTTAAGTTTTTTTATCAATTACTTTTTTTCTTTTTTATACTCTTAAACTAAAGAGCTGAATTTATTTATGCCTTTGGTATCTACATTTCTTAACAACAGGAAATCACTTCTAAGATATAAAATTTCATTTAATTGTTCTAGCATTACATCATCAACCATAACTCTTATATCCGTTCTGGTTTCGTCGCTTTCAAGTACCATTATTTTGGTATTCATCGCATTCAAATATAAGCCACTTTCTTTGCAATCGTCTTTCATAACTGTGACCAGATTTTGCAGCTCAGATGATGAGGATCCTAAAAGTACAGCATCGACTGCATAAAGCAGGCCATCCTTACTAAAAGCACTACCAAGATAATATATAATTTCATTCACTTGTTCCAGCGTAGTGTGCTTATAAACCATTACTCTTAGATCCGTTTGCGTTATACCATAGTACTATTGCATCTTGAACCAACTACCCTGTCTAAATATATCAATTATTCGGAACAAAAGTCTCTTTTTTAATAGATAATAATTTACAGGGGGATGGAAAATATCAGATGGTATTATAGTTAATTTTTCGCTGACAAGTCGTCCGTTCGGTACGTGCTGGCTCAAATAAACGGGGAACATTTTACAGACTCGTGTTTTACAAGTTCTCGCAAAGAAGTTTCTCTTTGAATTCGATTAAAGGATACCGCGAGGCTTTTACGAAAAGTTTGGTAGAGTACAGTGGGAACTTTAAGTAGCCTGAAATACTACTGACCTAAGAAAACTTGGTGCTTCTGGTTAAATAGATTCTAGATACTCGAAATTCTTATGGAAAGTTGAAATTACCAATTAATATACTCCTATTATGGAATTGGTGGTAGAGTGCTGTGCAGCAACTCGTCCGAGTAGGGATCCACTGACCTTCCTTTTCTTGCCGCCATAATGACATTATCGTGTTCTGGTCTGGAGGGTAAGGTAGCCGGTAAACTTGCACTTGGTCTAACAGTCCGACCACAGGACTACGAAGCAACTACGACATCTATGATGTCTAAATGCCACGGTTGTCTCTTACCATCAGGAGACCCGTGTGCCTGGTCGCTATCACATACCCAAAAAAAATTCAACTCCCCGTTTTCGTATGTCGCCTACAAAAAAAATGCAGTCTAATTTTTGTTTGAGAAAATTAAAAAATGAGAAAAAAATAAATATCGTTTCCCGTTATGTTTTTCAAATAAACTGAAATACTTATAAGAATAAGTCACCCTACCCGGAAATCAAACCCGGGATCTCGTGACACCGACTACGCTTCACTAGACCAGAGGCGATATTTGGGAAGTTGGTTAATAATTAAAAATTAATCAACATTTCTAAAGTTATCCGGGGGAAAAAAGCGCTACTGGAAAGTTTTTCGTGACTACTTGAAAAAGGCTACTCTTAGTTTAGGCCTTTGTAGAATGTATGTATAATAATGATGTAGTTATACGTAAAATAGTACATACGTAGAATTTAATATATTTAACAAATGAAGTCCATTTCATACGGTGTCAAATTAGCAAACTAAACACTAATTTTTTTACAGTTGTAATTAAATTTATTTTTAGTTTTTTTTTTAATTTTTATTGTTTTTATTATGTATCTAATTTTATTGTTTCTTTTTTCTGTTGATCCAGAGGTTGACTAGTAGGGAATGTTTAGGGTACGCATTAAACTCGCCTTTTGTATGACATCCGTACTAATATTATAAATACGAAAGTAACTCTGTCTGTCTGTCTGTATGTTACGCTTTCACGGCTAAACCACTGAACTGATTTTGATTTTCGTATAGAGATAGCGTTGACCTTGAGGAAGGACATAGGCTACTACATTTAAAAAGAGAGTATGTTTTTACGTAATAAGTATTAGTCGGAAAAATGTCTGCCCTTTGAAAGTTGTTTGCGTTATTAAAAAAATTCACGCGGGCGAAGCCGCGGGCGGAAAGTTAGTTGTCTATATAGCGAAAACCCAATCCTGTGACCAAGCGAGATTATTTTTCCATTCCCCCCTTAGAACGGGTGACGTAGTATGAGTACGTTCTCTTATGATTATGAGAATATTTGAGCACACATTTTGAAGACACATTTTGGTATTGACATTTTTTTCAGCAAGAAAACACCGTTTTAGTAGAACATCCGAACCTAAGCCGCCCTTTACCGAGCTGATAATAAAATAAAACTTATTTTATAATAAATTTAGTATATAAGAGAATATACTTATTAAAAATGGGTTGCCATAAAAATCCTGGACTAAATATTTTTAATGATTTTCAATAAAATTATGTCTCATCTAACGTTTAATGTTTGTTATGGTAATAGAAAAAAAATTATATCAGGATAAGCGCTGTTTTATTATGAACACGTTGATATAGGGTTGTCTGCAAAAAAGTTGGTCCTAATAGAGGATTACGAATTTTAAAGATTTAAATTTCCACGCGTGTAAAAATGAGTGACAGAGATCCCTACCCCGGATATACTGTTTAATAATAAAGGACCGCACATTGCAGTTTTCTCTGTTGGGGCCTTGAATAAAAGAAAGTGCACATGCTCGGCACGTAAACTATGGAAGGTTCAGTCCAGGATTTTTTTTGGCAATCCATTTTTAATATATTCTCTAATATACGAAATTTATTATAAAATAAGTTTTATTCTATTATCAGCTCGGTGAAAATCGGCTTGAGTTCGGATCTTAGACCATTTAGAATGGATTTGAATAAGCTCCCCTCGACTTATTAAAAATATAACCGACAATAAATGTAAACATTTACTGCATTTATGTCAAAATTTTGGTATTATATTAAAAAAAAAAAAATATTTGTTCCAAATTTGAATTAAACGTTCTATTTTTTTTTAAAAAACGTTAAACTTAAAATATACATCCTAAATTTAATCTATAACTTCATCTAATTTGACTATGACTGGTCTTTCATCATCTTCATCAGCATCTAGCCCAGTGAAGTCCCACTGGAGTTTATCCGTCAAATTTTCTTTAAACCTTTCAATCATAGTCAACAGCCTACCATCGACTTTGCTTACATACGCTGTCCTGAAGAACTCTCTCAGTTTTTTGTACACTAGGTTTTTATTCATAACGATATCCGCGAGAAAATCCTCGGGCATTTCATCTATTTGGATTTCGATTGTTCTGATGAAATGGAAGAAAACACTTCTATATTTATGTATGGCGTCATCACAAGAACATAGAAGTATCACCAAGTTCTTCCAATGTTCAAACGCTTCAAGGGAGTGTCCGATGAGAAAGCACAAATATGCAAATTGTAGTTCACCTATAATGTGGAGTGGCCTGAAAGTTATTATTAATTATACATTATTAATTTTTAACCAAATTAGAATGGGAAGCCTTCATTGATCTTTTTTTTTATGTCATTGGTTTATCTTTTGCCATGTTTTAGGCAAATTTTGCCATGTTGGCTTTGTAATTTAATAATAATCATAATAATCTTCAATTCGATTGGGAATCACTATCAAATTATAATTTTATAAGTCCTCCATGTTAATCGAGGGGTTAGCGGTCCCTAACTCCATTGTCCAACCGCAAGGCTTGGGTTCGATTCTCGACTGGGGCACGTGTTTTGTGATGAACTTATTCTGGGATCTGTTTAAGTCCATAACAAAGGTATATTATTTGCTTATATTGAGGTTACATTAATTTGTGTTTTGTTCAGAGATTTTATTAATGTTATTAGTATCGAGACGTGACGACCCCATCGCTCTTTAAATAAATAAATAGTTCACTAAATAAACTATACACCTAGTTCTATAAATTTCTTCAAACAGTTCTAAACAGTTCACTAAGTAAAATATAGTTATTGTATAAGTTTTTTTCCAGTATATCTGAAAAACATTTTATATCTGTCTGATATGGCGATATACTTGCCGCCTGCCTCATCATGGGAGCTAATATCGTCGGCTAATCGTGGGTGCACAAGTCTGTACTGCCTATCCCTTTTATTTATTTTTATATTTTACTTACTCCTCGTGTTGCGAGATCATCAGTTCTAATGTGTATGACTGATCCAAGTAATGCTTGGTGATCTCCTCAGGTGTTGAGCCTGGTGGGTATTTATCACATGGTATTTCCGTAAAGTTCATTGCCGCTCCTGTAAGCAAAAGCGTGTTGATGTATTGAAAAGAAAAGAAAAAATGAAAGATGAAAGATTAACAAAACAGATATACAATCCTAATGTATGTATCCCGGGAGACCTAGAATGACAGTCCATGACCAGATAGCTCACATATTATCTGAGGGTGAGTTCAGGAGTCTCCAAGACTGACTGAGTTTTGAATGTAGAGAATAATGAACGTCGAGGAAGCTAGACAAGTATGGATTGTGACAATTAGCACTCTCTGCCTACCACACAAGGGACCTAGTGTGAAGCTATGAATGTATTAAAAAATATATAGAAAACAAGAATAAAGTAAACCTGGTGCTGGTTTCAAATCAGGCAACATGGAATTTTCTTTTTCTTCCCGTGTTATTCTCTTTGCTCTTTTGGCATCTGACTGTCCAGAACTATTCTCTTCAGGATTTGGAGGGTCATCTGGACTTCCTTCCTGAATTCCAGATGTAGATTTAACCCCACGCGGTCTATCTTTATCTGTAGTGGACATCAACTCAACAGAAGCTCTGATAAGTCCACTTTCTGGAGACAGTCTCTTTGCAAGTTCAGCTGAAAATTATTTGTACTTTTAAAAAAATTTAGATTGCATAAGATTACAGCATATTGTGAATTATTCCAATGGTAACCAAAATTCTAGGTAATGAAGTGAGTCTTGAAGCCCCCCCTTCGGTCTACAATGGAATCTCATCAAGTGCTTACGAAACCGAGTATAAAAACTATGAAAAATTTAAAAAGAAGTTGTCACATTCATTACCGAAAGGACCATTGCACTCACAATTAGCTGACGATATTAAGTACCATGTGACAGATGGCAACTCTGTCCCCATATCAGGCACAACTCTGGGTCTTCCTCATGGTGTTATCATTTATCTTAAGAGCACTCATTCAATGTACTTAAGTTATTAAAACTCGCTGGTACATAGTGGGATTTGAACCTGGACTACCAAAATGGAAGTATAAAGCGCATACTACAATGATAAATAATAGTTACCTATAAGTTTTGTGTTAAGCATCAAAAGCTAATTAAATAAATAATATTGATGGTTTTTGTACTTTAAGGAAACTCTCCCCTATGTGGTGTAAAGTTACGGCCTTCTCTTGTTAAGACCGATAGCAGAGTAGAGTATTATAGGCTAATAGGTAATAATAGGTTAAAAAGTATCTTTTTATCTCTTTTTAAACAAATACCTGTTATCTGAGAAGTTAGAAGCTTCCATTTTTGCCATATTTCATAAGGGTATGGTGCCAAATGTCTGTCTAGGTTCAAAAGGTTGTCTTTCAACCTTTGAATACTTTCATCGCTTATTTCGTCTTTGCTTAAATCTTCTGTGTTTTTATCCCACATTTTTACCAGAAACTCTTTCTTTTGAAAATAATGCATGAAGCCAGACCTGAAGATTGAAAAGTAACTTATTTTAAAAGGTTATCAATAGCATGTAGAAGTCTTTCTATCTATTTACAAAAGAGTATGTGACTTTACTTGATAAGTATCTATATGCATTTCATCTAGATATAAGCTGCCTATTGACCATTTCAAAAAATAAGACATTTTGCAATTGTTTTAAAGATATCAATACATTACGGCATAATACATTTGTGACTGTGAATCCATGAGAATACACATAACTACATATTCTATACATTTTATATACAAAAAAATCTTCCTCTTGAATCACTCCATCTATTAAATAAAACTGCATCAAAATCCGTTGCTTAGTATTAAAAACTAAAGCATACATAGGGACAGACAGAGAAAGTGACTTTGTGTTATAATATGTAGTGATTTTAGAGTATGGAATGTAATAAAATTTTAATTCTAGAATGTTCCTAAGTTTTAAAAAAATCCATAAATAAATAAAGATATAATTGATATTTCAATACTAATTTTTTGGGAAACTGACTAAGTAATATCCATTGCACTTAAACAGCTAGATATGATGCAGGTCAAATACTAAGCAGATTTAGATTTAGCTACCACAGGATACTAAATACATAAGCATTAGGGTTGGGTCAAATTAAGAAAAATGCCGCTTTAATAGGCACATTATAACAATCCTAGGGACTTATAAAAGGTGTTGGAAATCTCCCCTAATATTTCTTTTTTGCCAGAAACTTTTGTATTATGTTTTTCTAATTTTAGGGTTTTCAAATAAAAAATACTAAAAATATTTAAAATAAGTGATTCGAGGAGAAAAATTTGCAACATTTAATATGAGAAAACAGTTTTGTTTAGTGATTGACATTAAGTATTTTTTAAGACATAACTACAAGTGTTCAACAAAAAGATTAATAATCCAATAGGCAAATATAGGCAGTTCATATTAAAGTGGTACCAAACATTTTTGTAAAGTACATAAGAGAATGATAGATTTGTAAAATACAATTTTATTAGTAACTTTCTTTTAATTTTATATGTACATACGTAATACGTATGTTCACGCCAGCTCCCATGTGTGATAGGCAGAGTATTGAGTACCAAGTCACAATATCTACATAGAGCATGTAAATCAATACCTAAATTTCTTCAGTTTTGGACAAATGAAACCGCTCTCTTTTAATGTGAATTTTGTAAAAAATGAAATATTTAAACACACCACTGTAATATACATAGTGTGTTGTTTACATTCTTTAATTCTTATTTGTATAATAATACACCAAAACACATGAAACATAAACTATGAAATTGTCTTACCTTGGGGAGACATCACCAGTTCCTTTACTTACTCCGGAGTAGTGAATGTAATGTAATCCTGGTGGAATCATCTTAATACCTCTAAAATCTTCGTCTGTATTCCAACATTGCATATCTATACCAAATTGAGTTTCTTGTGGCACACCAAGGAATACAAAAGTTCCACCTTCCACAAGAAGCTTTTTAGCCGTTTCTTGGTCCATTTTGTACTGTCAGCTTTGGTTTTAGTCAATAAATTGTGATAAAAATAAAACAAATCGATATGTTTACATCTCAGTGATCCATTAAACCGAGATCACGTTGACATTTGACATTTGACAAGTAAGAGTATGACATTTAAATAAGGCTATATGTACAAGATTTTGTATTATAGCCTTATAGGTATAATAATATAAAAAAATAAATATAATTAAAATGTCTATTAGTAATATTAGACTAAACGCTATTAAGCTAAATGTATATGTATGTATACGTGCTACATATACCTAAATAACATTTATCACAATTTTTCTTTCTCTATATTCTGTTTGTTCCATTTCTGGAACGGCTGGACTGATTTTGATGGGACTTTCACTGGCAGATAGCTTATTATTATATCTGCTTGACGGAGTAACTTAGGCTACTTTTATTTCAAAATTTTATTTGAGAAATATATAAAATAAAATAATTAAATAGAAATGCGGGCAAAGCCGCTGGCACAGCTAGTATTATATAAAAATAAAGTATAGTTTTCGGTTTTCATAATCATAATAAGGTGATTTAATTGTTTCGATTTTTATATTATGCAGTTTCTAGAATTGTGATAATTTTATGTTAACATGGAGCACCTACCATGTTTACAACCTGTGGGTCCGGGTTCCCCATGTGGACCATACCATCTGCTTCCCTACTCGACAGCTCGTAAGAGAAGAGTATTGGTTACCTGTGTCGCCCTTAACAAGACCACTGGTGGTAAGGTACTAAGCAATGACTCGCCGGGGTAGGGATACACCGCCTTACATACCTATTCCTGCCACCATAATATCATTGTCGTATTCCGGTCCGGAAGGTAGGGTAGCCGGTAAATTTGCACATACGGCCTAACAGCCAGATGACAGATGGTGACGAACCTTTTTTTTATATAAGGAGGCAAACGGACAAGTGGGTCACCTGATGGTAAGTGATCACGAACTAACACCAGAAGTATCAAAGATGCGTTACCGACCTTTTAGGAATGAGTATGTTCTTTTCTTGAAGTTTCCTAAGTCGTATCCGTTTGGGATATTTAATACCTAATACCTAATAGGTACAACATCTAGGTGTCTTTAAGCTACGGTTGTCTCTTACCATCAGGCAACTCAGTGCATATTCGCTTTCTTATTACATAAAAAAAGACCAGGTATTTATATCAGGTATATCTTCTTCATCCTAACCTCATCCAATATATATATCAGATGATATCTGAAATATCTTAGGCTATCAACTTAGGGGATCTAACAAGGGAACTAGTTTTTACAGGATGCGAATGCCATCCTGCACCTGCAACACAGAAGGGAATCAATCCCAATCTAGATTAGGTCGAATTTGGATACACGAAATCAGGTTTCCTCACCACATTTTCTTTTTTCGTTAGACCACTCAGAAAATGTACTAAAGATGGAAAAACTTATTGGTGAGTGGCGGGATTCGAACTTGTACTCACGCCTGTACATATTATGAAAAAGTTGCCCGGATTTTTCACCTGTCATATCACGTGGTTTAATATCGTCGGCCAATCGTATATCTTAAATGTTAATGTCCCTGTTTTCCTATATTCCTTGGAATATTTTTAAAGTTATGGTGGAACAAACAAATAAGAATTTAAAATTAAAAAATGTTTTGTGTTCTTGTCTTTTTCATCGTATTTTTTAAAATCTTTATTAAAAAAGGTTTTTTATATGTACTACCAGATTAAAACAGAATACAAAAATAGTTGCTTTAAATATCGTTATGTTCTCAATAATTCCTCTTTTTTGGTATTGGAAGGCAAACCAGCAGACGGATTCCCTGATGGCAAGAAATATCCATTGCCTAATAACAACAAAGAAGGTACTGATGCGCTGCCAACCTAAGACTAGGTTGGAAAGCCTTTTGGGAAAGTAAGTTAACGGCTATCTTACCCTCCAAACCAGAACATGAAAGTGGCAAACATTGACGTTATTGTGGCAGGAATTGGTAGGGCGGTGCTACCAATTCGGGCAAGTCGTTAGGCCTTTTACCACCTAGTCAATGTCATGGTGTTGATGAAGTATAAGCCTTTGGACGCCTCTTACGACCTGTCTGGTAGGAAGGTAGTTG
>DVZL01006360.1:0-11424 GCA_018236625.1 Lasaia peninsularis | reverse complement strand
TTTTTAATGTAGTCGGTTAAAAAGTAGCCTATGTCCTTCCTCAAGGTCTACTCTATCTTTGTACAAAATTTCATCAACATCGGTTCAGTGGTTTAGGCGTGAAAGCGTAACATACAGACAGACAACAGAGTTACTTAAGCATTTATAATATTAGTACGGATTTAAAGTTGTTCATTCATTCAAACCCATACATGACATGACATGTATAGGATACAGGAGGCAGCAAATTGTTATACAATGAACCATTTCCCATAGAGCTCACATTCAGTACTTATCACATTGTACTAATTCGTTGCTAATCGCAACAGGTTGTTTGTCAGAACATTAAAACCATCTTATATATAATTATCAGTCGCCACCATTAAATACAAAATCATTTTTGCATTCTTTGTACTATTTGTACTAATGTCAATCACAAGCAAAAACGCCAATACTACAACAAATTATAGCAGCTCAAAGTATTCTTATCAGTAAATTATTTTACGTTTACGTTATAAATTACGTACGTTATTAGGATTTTAGCAAATAATAAAAAAAACGGGGAGTCGCACAAAGGGTTTGATACCATTATCTAAATAAAGGGTATGGGAGCACCCTTTATTATGTTTAGTTTATTCTGTTTTTAGTATTTTTTGCTATAGAGGCAACAGAAATTCATCATCTGTGAGAATTTCAACTGTCTAGCTATCACAGTTCACAAGATACAGCCTGGTGAAAGACATATAGATAGACAGACAGCAGAGCCTTAGTAACAGGGTTCGGTTTCTATCCATTAGGTATAGAATTCTAAAAAAACTACAATGGAAACTGAATATTATTAATTCTCAATTCTCATCTTAAAGATTTTTATAATAATTTGAAAATGTGTTATAAAAATTCATTATTTGGAAACCCACATTCTCTCTTAATCAGTGGTTAAGACCCTGATCCAAAAAATTATTTGATTAAAACTTCATTTATAAGCATTATTAAAACTCTTTTAAATTATATTGACATAAATTCTTCTTTTCTGAAATTTGAAAAATTTATCTTTCAAAAATGATTTTTAAATGTCTTGAGTTAAAAATAAATAAAGAATTATTGGTTAAATCCAGTTGAAAATTCGAAAACCTGTCAGTATTAAGGTAAATATCTTAATTTCTTTCAACAATTGCTAGTTCATCATCTTCTCCTGAAGTATTTGTTTTTGTTTCATAAGGAGCCCCTGAGGAACCATTACTTGACTCATGAGATCTCGGACTAACACTGGTTTTTCTTACATAAAGTATATTAGACTCCATTCTATTATGTTCATTGAATGGAACTCCATAAACACTTCCATCTGATATTCTGTTCAATTTATGGATTTGTTCCCTTAACTCACAAACTTGGCTGTATAGTTTTTTGTTTTCCCGTAATATTGCAATGTTCTCAGTCTCTAAAAGCTCACGTTTACTCCATTGAATTGTATTTTCAGATTTAAATCTTTCAACCTCCATTTTCAATTCAGTTATCTTCTCTTCTAACACCTGTTTAGCTGCTGTTTCATCTTGCAACTCATTTTGGAGTCTCTCAATTTCACTATGACTAGAATCAGTAGAGCCTATTGTTCTATCATTATGTGTTTCAATTTTAGTATTGTGTAATTCAGATGTTAAGGATTCAATTTTCGCAAGCAAAAAACTTTTTTGATCTTTTTCAGTTTGTAAACTTTTACATGTTTCATCCAATTTTATCCTCATTTCACTTAATTTGTTTGCCATTGCATTATCTACATTTGAAAATTTGTGTGAGTCTAATGAAGCTCTTTGACGCATTGGTTCTGTTGGTGATGCATATCCATAGTTCTTTTTTCTTAATTCTACACCTTCTTCTGCAGTCAAATCACCAGAAACTATTCTACTTTCTCCTATACTCAAAAGCTTCTCATTGTCTCTTTTTAGTTCCAGTACCTGTTGTTCTAGATCTCCTTTTTCTGTTTTAAGAGCTAATAATTCTTTATTTAAAACATCAACTTTGTTTTTAAGCTGTTTTGCTTCTTCTCTAGCTTTATTCCGTTCAGTTCGTACCTTGCTCCATTTTTCCCTCCAATTGGCAGTGCAATCTGACCACCACCTCATGGTTTTTTCCATTTGAGTAGCTCGAGCTCGGGCTTCATCTAATTCTCGTTGGTAGAGTGCCTCCTTAGCCTCCCAGTCTGTATTTGTGTATCGCATTGAGCCACCATCATGATCTCGACTGCGACGGTGACTCCCTCCATGAGAACTTTGGGCCATTGTGTTTAATTCTGAAAACAGTAATTTTAAAACCTTAAATTACAGAACTTTGGCTTACTTAAGATGCCTTATGTTTGGTTTGTCACCAAGCAGGCATATGTGCTATATCTCAGTGTTCAAGTGATTATTAAGCCTTTACAAATCTTACTGCAAAGAATTGAAATAAATGTACTTAATTACACTTTTAGTTATCTTATATTTCTCATATTTTATGCTATAAAAAGGCAAAATATTTTCTTTTATGATAGGAAATACACAAAAATGCAAATGTTAGTTGTAAGTTACCAACCTAAGATTAAGGGTTTTTTTTTGTTTTAAATGTACCAGCTACACTTTCACCAAAACCAAAACACAACAATAGAGAAACAAATACACTTAAGAGAATTTAAAACCAATTTACTGTTGCAGAACAATGAGTTGTCCTTGCCCTACACCAGCACCATGTCCTCAAGTTTGTGCTCCACCGCCTCCACCACCTGCCTGTCGGGTAAAACCTATTATGCGAGGCCTACACTGGGCACAAACAAAGAGGAACTTGTACTCAGTGATAGTATTGTGCACTATAGCTGGTTCTAGTGTCTATACTTTCATAGGATGTCCTAGAAAAGCTAACTACAAGGAGTACTATGCGTAAGCTATATTTGCTTATATTTATAACTTATGAATGAAGACTAGTAGAAGTATAAAGTTTATCATTTTAGTAACAAAATATGACTAGTCTACTTTGTATAAAAATAAGAAATCTGTGGTGCCTCTAGTCACCAAGGGTGTTTATGCTGCTTTTTAACCTAAGGTTAACACCTTTCATATTTTAAATTAAAAACATGTGTCCCTTTTCATAGACCCCAGAGTTTAAGTTTAAACTTAAGTTAACTAGAAGTTGTAGCCCTGATAAAGCAAAAAATAATTTACAATTATAAGTGGTCTGTGAAAAAGTACATATATTTTTGAATATGTTGGAATTTCTCCAAGCGCCACTGATAAAAAATATAGAATATACTAAAATATTTGTGTAAGTTTATCATCTAGACACACAAAAACATGATGTGGTGGAAAATAAGATATTATTGATTGATTTTAGATATGCCTGCATACTTTGTAATTTTAGAAAATTTAGTCATCTTTTGGGTGCTTTTACGGTATAATAATACCACTGACTTACATGATAGGTGGGCTCAAGTGATAGCCATGAAAGTCAAATTCATATAAGTTGGGGTTAAACTTTTCATAAATTAATAAAAATAGTGTATTCAAATTGTGTATTTGGGATCAAAGTCTAAACAAATAAACCAAACAAATTGTCTCCCACCATGGCTGGTCCCCGCGGGAGACTAGACCATAACCCTCCAGCAAAAATTTTGCATAAAAATGTATAATAATATTGTAGTTGATAGTCTAATACTGCGTATATGTATCCCACCACTGTCATCATGTTGTGAATGTAACTCCAGTTGGACAAAGACTGACTTTTATTTTCTTAGTACCCCACACATAATAATATACAACATATATCTTGGCAAATTATACAGGAGGGCAAAAAAAACTAATTTTCTAAAGAATGTATCAGACAAATTTTTGAATGAAGAGGTACAAATATTAACAGCTACTGCTGTAACCTAGAGCTGGGAAATGTCAATTATGATTTTAGTGTACATAAGCAGTATTGGACAATGTTAATTATAAGATATTGAGACTATAAACAATGTGTTAGGGTAAAAACAACTCGCACTACTGTGGATAAAATTTGATGTTGAATTTTTTGTAATAGTTTAAACAGTTGAATTCAGTAGAATTACTTTTCATTTTCTACATTTTTATTTTCATTGATTATATTTTGTTTACACAAACATCTGAGCTGCAAAATCTTATAGCGCACAGTTATGAAAGACAATTGTAAAGAAAGGGCCTAAAATTAAATTCAAATTTGAATGAGACAAAACCAGAATAGAAGAGTTATGGTTGATGATTTAGTGCCTTTAGCAGGGATGAAAAGTACACCTCAAATGTAGAAAGGAGAGTTGTGCTGGTGATAGAATAAATGTATGCACATACAATATGCACGGTCTTATCCCAAAAAAAATGGTTGGTAAGCTAATTCAAAGAGAAATGCTGTGTTACATAGCTTGATTTGTTTTGAACAACTCAGTGCTTATCCCAACATTAATCCATTAAAGTTTGATACGGCTCACATTACTCTTCTTTTGGTCTTATGAACAACAATTTTAAAACAAATCAATAGGTTGCACTGTGTAATATAATTCCACACACGTAAATAATTCCAAGAGAAACATCTGAACTTGTCATAAATCAAACAGGATGTTGCGGACAGGAGCAACAAAAATCGCGTTCTCTGAATTCGCGTAATAATTGTTAATTGATAACAATTCTGTTTATCAATACAAGCACTTTAAGTTCAGGGAACGACGGGAAATTACTTTGGATAAAGTTTAACAAAGTAGTGACAATCGAAAAAAAACTATCGTTTAGTCCTACTGTTTATTTTATAGTTTGTTTTAGTTTTAAAATTCTGTATGATGACATATTATGACAAGTATTAGACGTGATTTTAAAAATGTTCTGAAAAATTGACAAAATTACATATTAATAGCATTAATTAGGGTACATTAATACAAGTTATATCCAATAAATATTATAAAAACAATATTGCCAACAAAATACACAATTACTATAACACATAACTTACCAGAAATATAATCTTATAAACATTATTATTTGTCACTATTGCAATGTATTATTAACAACAATAAATAATCTTGTATAGTTGCACTAGTATTAATAAATTATTTTTATTTGTATATTTTACAATTTACAAAGAATAGATAGGTACCGCAAATTGCAAAATATCCTAAATCTGTGCTGACAGCTATTACTCTTTTTGTTTTTCTTTTTTGATAGTTGACATTATAATCTTGATATGGTAAGAATGAATTTTATAATCTGTGGGTACAGTCTTCAACGACACAATAGTATTACTCAGGCATGAAGCTAAAAGTACTATAATATGAAGATTACACTCCAAACAACAAAATTTTCGCAATATTATGCATCTTATAGGACCGACTATCTTACTCTAACAACTCACTCGGCCGGTTTGTTTTGACGTTATCCAGTTTCCAAAGTGTTAGCAATACTACATTTTCGGGATAGGTCGTTATTAAGAGTGTAATCTCTTCAAAATTACTTTTAGCTTCATGGACTCGGGCTAGAAGTAGTTAGATGGCTACCTACATAGATTCAAATATATGTATGGTGTCACTAACTTATTCACTCTTTATGAAATGACTAACGGCCCGCCCCGACTTTGCTCGGGTGGAAATATAGCCTATGTCATTCGATGACAATTCCCGGCATTGACGAAAATAAGTACTGATTGTTTATTTCTTAGCAAGATGTTTCTAGAAAGAAAATAATCATCAGTAGCAGTATTAGTACTATTGATCTTTAATAAAAACAAGATAACGTCGTTATTGTTATGTCAGTCCAATTTTTATAAAATAAATACATAATCTGCCAGTACGCTTATAAGGATATTCGCCTTCTATTTATCAACACCATCGTAACTTCGAATTGGGTGGTGTTATAATGGATTGGTAGCAACATATTTTATATTATTTCATCCACTAAAGTGCTTTTTTTCTAGCTACTGTCATTACCCGATTTTGACAGTAAGATCTTTAACTAACTTATTTAAATAAAAGCCTTACAATTCCAGCCACTGATTAGTGAATAACGCATTATTATTAACAATCCATATTAGCACCAAGGAATTCATCTGCATTGTCTTTCTTTCAATTATATAAAAAACACGTACAATGCACCCAATTTTTTGTTTAAATTCTCAAATAGTAACACTAAAGTCGATGTTAGCGACGCTGTCTAAAAGACAGTTAAATAATTGGTGGCAATATAGATTGTTACTTGTCAGCAATCTAATTGTGCCAAAAGTCCTCAAAACTCAAGCTTATAAGTTTCTAGTTCTGCATAATGTATGCATAAAATACTGTATATCATAAGAATATAAAAGTAAATTAAAAAATTAAGTACATAATATCGTGTAGAATAAAATATACTGGAGCTTTACTGGAGTCTTATTACATTACGATTTAGCCTATATACTAATACTAGCGACCCACCCCCGCTTAAACTTTTCTCTAGAATCACTAACTATTAAATAAATCTCATCAAAATCCGTTACATATTTTTTAACTTCTAAGCATAAATAGGGGCATAACTTTATGCTACATGTGTTCCAGAAACAATCGGGTTGCCTTTAATAAATATTTTTCATTTTCAATGTGTTGTACTGTAATCTACAACTTATCTAAATATTGTTGTCACCTCTAGGTATACTGAACCAATGAATGAGAGTATCAAAAGTAACGAGTAACGAATAACGATACGATAGTAACGAATACTCATTTTTATATTAACGAATACATACGGGTTTACTTTTTCTCGTTACTTTTACACCTCTAATAAACAACTAAATAAAATTATAGTGCTAAAGATAGTGGCTAATGACGTATATTATATTAAGGCCGAGTCAGTACAAAGACGCGATGTAAAATTGCATAGCGCCATCATTTACATTCTAATATATACAATAAATAAAATTGGAGTGTCTGTATGTAATATAAAAAATAACATCTTTTTACTACGTCCATATGCATATTTAAGAGGTAAATATACCAAAATAGTGTTTTTTAGAATTTTTATCTGTTTGTAATCTCTGAAACGGCTAGACTGATTTTGACGGGACTCTCACTGGTAGACAGCTAATTTAATAAGGAACGGCTTTGACTACTTTTATTTTAGCATTTTGTTTTAGAAATTGCTAAAATAAAAAAATAAACGCGAAATGAAGTCGCGGGCACAGCTAGTGAGCTATAAACGTAGTTTTTTTTTTAACACAAATGAATGAATGAACGAATGAATGATTTTTTTACTGTGCGCCAAAATTACATTATTATAATATTACACTATCAATTTTAAAATATAAAAGAAATCGTAAGGGATCTATGGACTATCGGTCAGAACGAAGTAACGCACTATAGCAAGAACTGTTTTTTTTCGATCTCGCTCCGATCCCACCTGTGCGTGTATCAAGGGATTAGGAATTTTGTTAAAAAACTTTACTAAAATTACACAAATGACTTTATCGTTTTTTATCTTATTAGTTAATATTATTAATGATAATAATTAAAATTATGAACATTTAAATGTCTGTATATGTAATATGGGAATAATATAATTTGGGACGTCTGCACTTATTGTTCTAATAACGATCGATTTTTCTTAAGATTTTTCTAATTACACTATGAAATAAAACGTACACATATAATAATTTTGAAATTTCTTTTAGGAGAGGAGAATTTGATGATTATGCTGATGAAATGGCTCGAAAGGGATTATTCCAAGGCGTCCCAATAGATTCATTACGGGACTATCAACACACAAAAAATACAAAATAATCAGAAAGTACCCACATCACCGCTGATATGACTTCTTGTAAATTCAAATTTATTAAAAAATATATTGCTAACCAAATTGTATATTATAATATTATAATATAACTACTTTTTATTATTTTAATATAATTCAATTGTATTTTTGGTTTAATTATGACTTTTATTTTTTAACTACAACAGGAAGTGATTCGTATCCTCACGTTTCAAGGCGGCTACCAATAGCAATTGTGTGTATTTGTACAAAAACGTGATGATTACCTTTTGGACCAATCGCAAAGAACCTTCAATGGACCATGAAAGTTTTTTGAAAGGACTTTGTAATAACTTACGAAATAGAAAAATATATCAATTAAATCAATGCGTTTTCTAGGAAAGTCTTTATTTGTGAAACAATTTTTTTTCTTACTAAGCTTTTTTTAATTATTTAAAACCCATACAAAAAAATATAGAATTCATTAAATGTATATTTTCGTATTGGACGTTAATACAAAGTTCGTCACGTATGTTTTGTCTACAGGGAGTCAATGCGCATGTCAAGTTGAAAAATTGCAAATGGCGTCCGTTGTTATTGTTCGCACCGAATAACTATTTGTAAAATATATACTAATCTTTTTAGTGATTTTTCTACTGAACTGTTTTATTAATATGATGCTTTAACTCCTTATAAGTCGGCGCGGCATGTTTTATGTACGTTTTTATGTGTTTTGAGTGTTTTTTTTTAATTCTATGTGTGTCATGCAAATGGGGTAAGCTGGAATTATCGGATGTCGCTTATGTTGTTTTGGATAGTTTCAATCAGAAAATGAAGTGAAGTTATGTGACCAAAAGTGTAAAAATGGACTCTGCGTATAGTTTTTATCGTAATGTGCTACGTCTAGAACATTGATAAAGACGGAAACAGTAATAATTTACTGATGTTCCATGCCGTGACTGCACTCCCCGTACATTTCAAAATGGCTGCTGCTCTTCACGATATATGAGCTTTGCGTCACTGGAACATAAATTGGTGATTTTATGCCAAGGGAGATTTTTAGTGCTACTTTTCTTGTGCTCCTATGTGAAAAGGTGGATAATACAAATGGACTGTGCCCCGGGCAAACCTGGGGCAAGTTAATAGTTGCGTATCATATGTTTTGGCAAAACTAGTGGACAGTGGCCATAGAACCGATATTGCCTTGAGTCCAAGCCGAATTGTAATGTAGCGCTTGATTTTCCAGGATGATTTGGAATAAGAGAGAATAAAACTTGTGTGATTGAGCGGAATGTGACATTGTATGATAGGTAAGTTGATTTTTTCTGCTTTATTTACTTTATAAGTTTCGTACCGTAGATAGCTAGCGAACAAAATGGACACACTATGGTGGAAACAGGCCAATTGCCGGTGGCCCATCGGTGACAAACATTATATTTTCGTTAGTAATGTATAATCTTGTAGGGATACGTAATTACGGGTTGTGTAATACACGCGACGTTGTTTTGTCGACCTTGTTGTCGTTACTAGGAATCTTCCGCACATGGAAAACTATAAATGATAACCACATGATATTAAATTTTTTCATCCTAAATATTGCAAAATAGTATAATTTCACCAATAGATACTATCAACATTATGACAGTGTCCTTTTAACTATTTTCCTTCATAGTTTACTTCATTATTATCAAGTTTATAAAATTCGAGTTTCGTAAATAATAATATTGTACAATCAATCAATAGAAAAGTTAAAATAGATAAAAATATTAAATAGCATATTTTATAGGTATATTTAAACTGATGTTATTTATACATATTTAACAAAAATATACTATATAAATTAATTAATTATTTTTTTCTAAATAGATAAACTTAATGTTTAATTGTTTTTTTTGACTCAAATGACTCAACTTAAGTGACAGATAAATATATTTCTATATATTTTGTTTTTGAAATATATATTTTAGAATGTGTATAACCCTGTTGACTCGTAAACAACAAATGTTTTAAAATTTATGATTGTTGCATTGAGTATGTGTTTCTAGGTATGTTCAAAAAATACTGTTTAGAATTTCATAATGTTTAATGCTATTAAGCCATTTATTAGTGGTATGTAGTGAGGCAGTCTGATATAAATAAGGAAATGAAGCTATCTGCACGAGAGCTTATTGCTAAGTGTCACACAAAGTTTCAAATTGTGTAAATTAAATGTTGACATGTAAACATATAACTCTACTAAAACATAGATGACACTTGTGGCACATTATTTACTTATATAGAGATACTTATTAGAACAAGAGGTATTCCTTTGTGTCTATTATTTTAGGTATTTTGTGATGGGTACTGTTATAGACATTTTGGGAAGGTTGATAGTATTGTGTAAGTGAATTTAGTTTTATTTGTGAATTTACCACATTGTCAGTGGAATTATTCTTAATAAACTTAATGAAGTGTATTACAATAGGTATTTGTGTAGTGTTTTGAAATATATATTACTTTCGCATTTATAATATTAGTAAGGATTTATGCAATAAAACATAAAAAATATGTTTTATTGATAAAATGTATGGTAAATTAGTTAAATAGAAAATGAGTAATGTGTAATTTTTTATGGGTCTGAGTATTTATTAAATTGATTATAGTGTCTATCCAAGTATTTCTATGTCATAGAATTGTTGACCTGTAACACAAGTATATAATTTCCTGAATTTGGGACTAATCATTTTGTGTAATTTGTCCAGGGATATTTATTAATTGAGCAACTATTTACTTATAATATATTATTGATTATTAATGACTATCATTAGCAGAACAAAAACTACATAATATTTTAATGACAGACTATGGTATGGTATGGCAAATGGTATAAAAATATTTTGCAGTTAAAATATTTTGGGTACATAATATAACCTCTAAACTATTATATAAATAGGTAGAAGTTAAATTGTATTATGCAATCTTTTTTTTTAGTTTACGACATTTTTTGATTTCATATTTTAATGCACAGAAAACTTAAATAATAAAAAATATGGTGACAAAAATAAATACACAAATACAAGTTTATCTCTATAACCCAAAATAATATTTTGTGTATTGTACCCTATAAATCATCGTTAATAAGTGCTAAAATTGCTCAGAATGAAGTAGGATATAACCTAAACTATGTACAGTAATTTCTATAAACGTAAAATTAAAATCAGTTTATAATATATATATATATATATATATATGATATCCATTTATATTTAATATATTTATTACATATTTATATACTTAGTCTTAAATTAAAAATCTGTAAATTATATTCTGGAAATAATTATTGATACAGCTTTTTGGAATGCTTTCGAATTTCTTTTGATTGTCTTATTTTCATTATGGGCATATCACATAAAATACAAAATAGTATGAAATAAAAATCTATGTCTGGTTGAGAGTTAATTTTTGTTATTAAGCCATTGACTATTGCAATTGATATATCTTGCAATAGCAAATTTCAATTTTATATCATACCTAAAAGGTATTTACAGTACCCTAATACTAAGACTGTTGTTGTTAGTCTGTCTCAATCACCAGGCTATAAGCTTGTGAAAATGACAGTTGGAGATATTTTTAAGAAAAATAAGGGTGTTGCGAATTTGGTAAATAACGAATTCCTGAAAAATGAAATAATATGTTATGTTCATTATTTTATTAACTCTTTATTTAATTA